>CM022302.1:75048745-75237141 GCA_011799875.1 Thinopyrum elongatum | reverse complement strand
GTTTTTTCTTCTCCATTTTTTTTCTTTTTTTTTCTTATGTTTGTTTTCTTTTTTACTCTACATTTTGGTATATGTCAAAAACATTCTTTTAATAAGTGATCAAGAGTTTATGTATACATGTTCAACATTGTCCGAACGCTTTTTCAACATTTTTCAAATAGTTGATCAATATTTTAATACTTATTCAACATTTTTAAATACATGTTCAACATTTTTCAAATACTCGTTCAGCATTTTTTTAATACTTATTCAACATATTTTCAAATACTTGTTCAACATTTTTAATACTTATTCTACATTTTCAAATACGTATTCTACATTTTTCTTATACACGTTCAACATTTTAAAATACTTGTTCAGCATTTTTAATAGTTATTCAACATTTTTATGCCAATTTTCAACCTCTTCAGAGTTCATCTGAAGTGCTTTTCAATTTTAGGGTCATTTAGCTTAAAAAAATCAGTAAATGCATGAAAAATAACAGATGAAGTTAGAAAGGGATGAAAATTGATGATGTGGCTTTGAATGGTTCATTTTGAACACACAAAAAGTCTGGAGTTCAAATAAGTTCAAAAAAATGAAATCCCTTTGTAACAGATGAGTTTTCGTCCGAAACCCTGATACTTCGAAAGAGATTGTCCATTTTGTACACGAAGTGCGTCCAATTTTTGCCGTAACCCTCTCAACTTTTTAGCACATGCTATGTGGGTGAAATGATGATACCATGCCAATTTTCAACCTCTTCAGAGTTCATCTGAAGTGCTTTTCAATTTCAGGGTCATTTAACTCAAAAAAATCAGTAAATGCATGAAAAATAACAGATGAAGGTAGAAAGGGTTGAAAGTCAATCAGACGTTCATCAAGTGAAACCAATATAATAAGTACTCCTATAAGAATAGATACATGCAAGCAATTAGGAAATTTACAAAAAAATAAATCCACTAGCTACGAATTACTTCCTCTGTTTTTATTTACTTCGCGTATTAGCTTTGTCAAAGTCAAGCTTTGTAAACTTTGACAAAATTTATAGACAAAAATATTGGCATATACAATAACAATAAATATCATTAGATTTTTTGTTGAATGTTCTTCCACATCATATAGATTTGTTATGGTAATATTTTATATTATTTTTTATAAACTTGGTCAAACTTTAAGAATTTGACTTCAGTCAACTCTAATATGCAGAGTAAATAAAAACGGAGGGAGTACATACTCTTTTGACATACGGCTGCCGATGTACCCTTTTGAGACTGGGAGAGGGTTGGCGTAATCAACGAAACGCCTCACGTACGACCAATTTGTCATACGATTTGTACGACAAGACCAGCCTGTTTTCCGAGGTCGTAGCCCACAACACCAGATGAGTCTTGTTGTACAAAAATTGTACCGAATTTGATCGTACTGTGTAGCAGCTCTCCGTAATCAAAGATAGCGGCGCCGCCGTCGCCGCCGGCAGGGGAAGAGAATAAGGAACCCATGATAGATCAATGTCCCGGTGTGCCTCTTGGCGGCTGCCAAAGTAAATAGAGATTTCCCCGTATGTCAGTATGTGGTTAAGCCGATCGGGATCGGAGACTAGTCCCTTTGCGTTACGGAAGATAAATAGCCTACGTTTTGTTTATGCTCCACAAATAGCGTGTAGGCAGGCCGGCTGGTTGGATCTGGGCCGCAGGAAGGCCGCGTGTCCACTGTCCAGTGGGGTTACGCCCCAATAGCCACGTTTTTTTTGCCTAAACGCTTAATCGTGCCCTGCACGATTTGGTCGTGGTGAGCGCACGCGCTACCCGACAAAGTTGCGGAAAGCTACCGCTTCGCTTTCTTCCTCTCGCGAAAAAATGCCTTATCCAAATACCCTTTTTCCCTGTTCTCCATTGAGCCAAGTCTGACAGGTGAAAACACAGCAGCTCCCATCGACCACTAGTAGAAAATAGGGCTTTAGTTCAGGCCGCCCAGCCTATTAGTTCCTGGTTCAGTCACGAACCGGGACCCATGGGCATACGCCCCGGTTCGTGCGCCAGGGAGCCGGCCGGGCCTTGTGGCATTGGTCCCGTTTCGTCTGGACCCTTTTGTCCGGTTCCAGACACCGAACCGGGACCAATGGGCCTCGCTCCTGGCCCACATCCATTGGTCCCGTTCGTGGGTGGAACCGGACCAAAGGGTGGCCCTTTGGTCCCGGTTCCAGTTCCACCACGAACCGGGACAATGGTGTGTGCTATATATATCCCTCGCCCGCGAGCAGAGCACTCACTGCTCTGTTTTTCTCTGGCCGGCGAGGGGAGGGCTTTGTGTTGCTCTAGCTCACCTCCTATGCACATGAGGTGTTTCGATGAAATGCCCGAGCCACACTACTTAAGCTTCTCCTCTTCAAACTCGACCTCCAAGCTCCATTTTCCTCAAGATTTGTCTAGGTTTAGCGGTCCGTCACTTCCCGTCCCCGTCTTCACCGCCGTCGATCGCCCGCGCCGATCTCGTCGTCGCACCACTGTGGTGAGCCTCTTGTTCTTTCTTCTTTCTAAAAGAAAAAAAATTCTTACTTGTATGATTTAGATAGATACTTGTATAATTTTCTTACTTTTATTATTGTTTGTTTATTATATAGTGCGATGGTTTAGTATCCGCCCCGTCAGCCCTCGTCCTGTCTATGATTCGGATATGGTATATATTATATTTATAACTATTTGGTTCATTTATTGTTTATGACAATTATGCCGATCAACGTGACATAGATTTTTTTATCTAGGAGGTATGTGAACCGGAATTTCAACCCGACCCTATTGTCGAGAGGTTAATTTAGTTGAAGAGAAAAACAATTACTTGAAGGAAAAATTGAAAAAATTGAGGAGGAGAAGATGATATTGGAGTTGCATGTTGCGGATGTCGTCGATGATCACAAGATCAAGATGGTGCAATGCGCTTCAAGATTAGAAAGTATAGAAAATATGCCATTCTACCGAGGCTTGGTACATTATGCCGTGGATCAATTGTTACCTTGGTTGCGATTATGATCGCATTTGTTGTTGCATTGAAATGTTTTACAGAGTTTCAATGTATGTTTATTAGATGCTCTGGAGAGCTATATGTTGTTCAATAGAACTATGTGTGTACTTGGTTTTAATGTGATGATGAACTTCTATTATTTGGTCACTTATCTATTCATGATGTTCTGTAATGGTTTTTGACACACTTAATTATATATATGCACGTAGATGAACGAACGGCAATGGATGTACGGTGACAGACGCACCTTCGAGTACATTAAGGGCATGCATAATTTTCTCAAGTGGCCGAGGCAAACAAGCGAATGGTTTTATGTGTTGTCCATGCCCTATATGTGGGAATACGAAGTCTTACTCTGACCGAAAATCCTTCACACCCACCTGCTTTATAAGGGTTTCATGCCACACTATAATGTTTGGACCAAGCAAGTAGAATAGGGGTTTATGATGGAAGACAGCGAAGAAGAAAGGACGATGACAACTATGTGCCCCCTGAATACGGTGATGCTGCAACGGGGAAGCTGAAGATTAAGAGGAACCAGACGATGTGCCCGATGATGATCTCCGCCGGGTCTTGTTGATGCAAAGAGACAGTGCGACGGTGAAAAGGAGAAGCTGAAGTTCGATCTCATGTTAGAGGATCACCAAAAAGGGTTGTACCCCAATTGCGAAGATGGCAAACAAAGCTCAGTACGTACTGGAATTGCTGCAATGAGGTGTAGAATGCTGTGCCTGACAAAGGATTTGAGAAGCTACTGAAAATATTGAAGAATAAGCTTCCAAAGGATAACGAATTGCCCGACAGTACGTACGCAGCAAAGAAGGTCGTATGCCCTCTAGGATTGGAGTGCAGAAGATACATGCATGCCCTAATGACTGCAATCCTCTACGCGTTGCGTACGAGGATTTGAACGCATGCCCGTATGCGGTGCATTGAGGTATAAGATCAGACGAGATGACCCTGGTGATGTTGACGGCGAGCCCCCAGGAAGAGTGTTCCTGCCAAGGTGATGTGGTATGCTCCTATAAACCACGGTTGAAACGTCTGTTCAGAAACAAGCATGACCAGTTGATGCGATGGCACAGAGAGGACCGTAAGAAGACGGGAAGTTGAGAGCACCCGCTGACGGGTCGCAGTGGAGAAATCGAGAGAAAGTACCGGGCTGAGTTTGTAGGTGACCCAAGGAACGTTATGGTTTGGTTTAAGCGCGGATGGCATTAATCCTTCGGGAGCAGAGCAGCAATCACAGCACCTAGCCCGTGACTCTATGTATTGTAAACCTTCCTCCTTGGATGTGCATGAAGCGGAAGTTCATTATGATGCCAGTTCTCATCCAAGGCCCTAACAACCTGACAACGACATTGATGTGTACCTAAGGCCATTAGTTGAAGAACTTTTACAGCTGTGAATGGAAAAGGTGTACGTGTTGGGATGAGCACAACAGAGGAATTTGACCTGCATGTTGTGCTGTTTGTACCATCAGATTGGCCTGCTCTCAGTAACCTTTCAGGACAGACAAACAAGGGATACCACGCATGCACGCACTGTTTAGATGACACCCAAAGTTAATACCTGGACATGTAGGAGAATGTGTACCTGGGGCATCGTCGATTTCTTCCGACCAACCATCAAGTCGAAAGAAAGGCAAGCATTTCAAAGGCGAGGCAGATCACCGGAAGAAGCCCCCATGCGTACCGGTGATCAACTACTGCTATGGTCAATGATTTACAGTAATCTTTGAAAGGGTCCCGGCGACTATCTGTTCCGAATGACGCTGAGGAACGCGCACCCATGTGGAGAAGAAGACTATATTTTGGGACCTACCCTACTCTGAAAGACCTAGAGGTCCGCTCTTCAATCGACGTGATGCACGTGACGAAGAACCTTTGCGTGAACCTGCTAGGCTTCTTGGGCGTGTATGGAAGACAAAAGATACACACGGAGGCACGGGAGGACCTGCAACGTTGGCACGAAAAAGACCTGCCTCCAAAGCAGTATGAAGGTCCTACCAGCTACGCTCTTACCAAGAAGAGAAGGAAATCTTCTTTGAATGCCTGCTCAGTATGAAGGAGTCCCGTCTGGCTTCTCGTCGAATATAAAGGGAATAATAATATGCCGAAAAAAGTTCCAGAACCTAAAGTCTCATGACTGCCACGTGATTATGACGCAACTGCTTCCGGTTGCATTGAGGGGCTTCTACCGGGAAAACGTTCGATTAGCCATTGTGAAGCTATTGCATTCCTCACATGCAATCTCTCAGAAGGTGATCGATCCAGAAATCATACTAAGGCTAAGAGTGATGTGGCCAATGTCTTGTCAGTTTCGAGCTAGTGTTCCCACCCATCCTTCTTCAATATCATGACACACGTCCTAGTTCATCTAGTCGACGAGTTGTCGTTCTGGGCCCCGTATTTCTACACAATATGTTCCCCTTTTAGAGGTTCATGGGAGTCCTAAAGAAATATGTCCGTAACTGCGCTAGGCACGAAGGAAGCATCTCCATGGGCCATCAAACAAGGATGTCATTGGGTTTTTGTGTTGACTTCATCTGACCTTAAGAATATGGTCTCCCTCAATCGCGGGTATGATGGGAGACTGACTGGAAAAGGCACGCTAGGAGGGGAACTCAATAATATGCAGGGACGGGCATTCTTGGTCTCAAGCACACTACACACTTTCTACAGAACTTACCTGGTGACCCCGTATGTCGATGAACACAAGAACATTCTGCACTCCAACACCCGGAGCAGTGTGCGACTGGATTACATGTGAACACATCAGGACTTTGCGTAGTTCGTTGGAAACCGTCTCAGAGGTGACAACACTGTTTCTATGAGCTGTACTCTTGTCCAGGGGATCATCTTCGACTGTATGACTTACAAAGGATGAGATAAATGGGAATACATTTTAACCACGATCGCCCAAGATCAAAAGACACCAACCAAAACAAGCGGTGTCCACTTTGATGCAGCAACCAAGAGGGAAAGGACACATATTATGGTTACATAGTGGACATATGGGAACTTGACTACGGACATGAATTTTAAGGTCCCTTTGTTTAAGTGCAAATGGGTCAATCTGTCAGGAGGCGGGGTACAGGTAGACCCACAGTACGGAATGACACAGTGGATCTGAACAATCTTGGGTACACAGACGAACCATTCGTCCTAGCCAATGATGTGGCGCAGGTTTTCTATGTCAAGGACATGTCTACCAAACCGAAAAAAAAAGATTGGAAGCGATACATCATACATGAGCCAAAGCGCCACTAGTTCTTTCAGGAAAAGCGACATCGTGGGATTGGAGGGCAAGACAGACATGTCTGAAGATTATGAAAAGTTTCATGAAATTCCTCCCTTCAAAGTCAAGGCTGACCCAAGCACCCTGTTAAGCGGTGAAGAATATCCTGGTTCAGGCGCAATAAGCAAAGGAACCCACGAAAAAAAGTAAAGACAGATGAAGTCAGAAAGGGTTGAAAATTGTGATGTGGCTTTCAATGGTTCATTTTGACACACACAATTCTGGAGTTCAAATAAGTTCAAAAAAATGAAATCCCTTTGTAACAGATGAATTTTCGTCCGAAACCCTGATACTTCGAAAGAGATTGTCCATTTTGTACACAAGTGCATCCAGTTTTTTCCGTACCCCTCTTCTCCTTTTTGGCTACATGCTATGTGGGTGGAATGATTATCATGTTTTTGACATATACCAAAATGTAGAGTAAAAAAGAAAACAAACATAAGAAAAAAAAAGAAAAAAAATGGAGAAGAAAAAACAAAACAAAACAAAAATGGAGAATAAAACAGAAAATCAAACAAAAAAGAAGGAAAAAAGAAATGAAAAATAATACGGAAGAATCTAAATCCAAAACAGAATGAAAAACCGGAGAAGAAAAAAGGAAAGAAATAAAAGAAACGAAAAAAAAGGCCGGCTCAAATGGCCTCAAGTAAGGCGCGTCGCATGGTATTACCGAAAATGAATCTTCGACGCAGTGGCTAGGAGCGCGGATGAAAGTACTGGCGGCCCGGGATTGATTCCTGGTTCTCCCTTTTCCTATATATTCACTTTTTCCTTTAACCCGCGCGTGAATGGGCCGGCACGACTACCTTCGAACCTTCGCCGAGTCTTCTATGGCGACTCGGTTAAAGCGAGAAATAGCGCTCGCGGGCGACCTGCGCGCCGAATAGGAAACCTGGTTCACGAATTGATCCCACGGAGGGATGAGACAGATTAAGGGCCGCAACCCTGCGCGCCGAATAGGAAACCTGGTTCACGAATTGATCCCATGGAGGGATGAGACAAATTAAGTGCTGCAACCCGATCTTTTAGCCCCAGGAGGTTTCAAATTCGAAAAGCGTGGGACGTGGAATCGCTGTGTCAACTACGATTAACATAGGTATGTGATCGGAGATATATCATGTGAGAGATGAGACACATGAGTTTGGGAACAATCGGTCGAGTTCCCTTTTCCTTTTTCGTTGATCCCGTGGAGATTTATAAAACCTCGATCAATACGTTCTATCATGGGAAAATCACATTAGGATAATGTAACGTCTCCATGGGATGTGGAATCGCTCTGTCAACGAAGATTAGCACAGGTATGTGATCGGAGATATATTATGTGAGAGATGAGACAGAACAGTCGGTCGAGTTCCCTTTTCCTTTTTCGTTGATCCCGTGGAGATTTATAAAAACTCGATCAATACGTTCTATCATGGGAAAATCACATTAGGATAATGTAACGTCTCCATGGGACGTGGAATCGCTGTGTCAACGAAGATTAACACAGGTATGTGATTGGAGATATATCATGTGAGAGAAGAGACACACGAGTTTGGGAACTGTCGGTCGAGTTCCCTTTTCCTTTTTCGTTGATCCCGTGGGAGATTTATAAAAACTCGATCAATACGTTCTATAATGGGAAAATCACATTAGGATAACGTAACGTCTCCATGGCATTGCGATAACACAAAAGGCTAGCTAGTCATTATCATTGAAAGCCTCGGCCGAGTGAAATATAATACTCCCTCCATTCACTTTTGTAAGACCTTTTAGACATTTAAGACAACACCTAAAACAGTTCAATTTCGGCTGTCTTAAACGACTTACAAAAGTGAACAGAGGGAGTAGTAATTACACCACTGAAATAAAATAGAGAGAAAAGCTGGTCTTATGCGCTATAGCTGCACGCCTGCACCCATGCTTATCAGTTCTGCTACTCGCTCTTGTGCACATTAAATTTCGAAATACTAGTTTTTAATTTTCTAGTGGTCAATGAAATTGATCAACAAGGATGATATAAACAAGAAGAAAAACATACTTATTTTAGAACTGTAATCCATAGGCCATAACATATGAGTTGAGTCAAGAAGAAAAACATACTTATTTTACAACTGTAATCCATAGGCCATAACATATGAGTTGAGTCATTGATCGTCGGTGCTATCTATATCAGGAGGTGTCATAAAAGAATTGAATGGCCGCACTAGCATATCTCTCTTGCGAAAGAATTTTTTTTTGTGATCTTGTTTTCCACAGACAAATTCTGCATTGCTTGGGTGCAAGATATTGGATTCATCTGGACAAAATGCACACGAGGCTCTAAAGCGGCACAACGGCTTTTCTGTTGACATTATAGAGAGAGATAAAGAGAGAATTAGCTGCAAGTTACATTAATAATATGCATATACTCAAGTGGTTAACAAACACAGTATGGCCGAATGTAAAGCTAAATTTAGGTAGTACCTAAGATAGTGCATGTTTCAACGGCTAGTTTGCGGCAGCGTCTATCAAAATATAGCTCGGCAAAGAAGTGTTGCGTCTCGGTGGTGGTGTCCATCGGGCGAGCCGAAAAGCCGAGGTGGTACCAGAAAGTTCCCCTAAAACCGACGCATACGGCCTTCATCTCCGTGGTCGATCGGGGAGGATACTCAGGATACTCAAACTCAGCACCCTGCATCCCAGCGATCGATCTCAAACTGTCAATCGTAAGTATTAAGTACTCGCCTGGATGTAAGAGAGGGAGAGACAGAGAGAGTATCATACCGGGTTGTTGGAGTTGTAATGTTCAAGGGCGACGTCGACAAGATTAGAAATCCGGAGGGCGACGATATCTCTGTCTCCAAATAAACAAGGGTACACCAAATAAATAAACATAATGGATGGATCTTTCGTTCGATAGTTGGTTATTCAGGGCAATCAGACGTTCATCAAGTGAAACTCATAATAATAAGTACTCCTATAAGAATAGATACATGCAAGCAATTAAGGAAATTTACAAAAAAATAAATCCACTAGCTACGAATTACTTCCTCTGTTTTTATTTACTTCGCGTATTAGCTTTGTTCAAAGTCAAGCTTTGTAAACTTTGACCAAATTTATAGACAAAAATATTGGCATATACAATAACAAATAAATATCATTAGATTTTTTGTTGAATGTTCTTCCACATCATATAGATTTGTTATGGTAAATATTTATATTATTTTTTATAAACTTGGTCAAACTTTAAGAAGTTTGACTTCAGTCAACTCTAATATGCAGAGTAAATAAAAACGGAGGGAGTACATACTCTTTTGACATACGGCTGCCGATGTACCCTTTTGAGACTGGGAGAGGGTTGGCGTAATCAACGAAACTGCCTCACGTACGACCAATTTGTCATACGATTTGTACGACAAGAGACAGGCCTGCTTTCCGAGGTCTGAGCCCACAACACCAGATGAGTCTTGTTGTACAAAAATTGTACCGAATTTGATCGTACGTGTAGCAGCTCTCCGTAATCAAAGATAGCGGCGCCGCCGTCGCCGCCGGCAGGGGAAGAGAATAAGGAACCCATCGATAGATCAATGTCCCGGTGCCTCTTGGCGGCTGGCCAAAGTAAATAGAAGGATTTCCCCGTATGTCAGTATGTGGTTAAGCCGATCGGGATCGGAGACTAGTCCCTTTGCGTTACGGAAGATAAATAGCCTACGTTTGTTTATGCTCCACAAATAGCGTGTAGGCAGGCCGGCTGGTTGGATCTGGGCCGCAGGAAGGCCGCGTGTCCACTGTCCAGTGGGGTTACGCCCCAATAGCCTACGTTTTTTTGTGCCTAAACGCTTAATCGTGCAGCTGCACGATTTGGTCGTGGTGAGCGCACGCGCTACCCGACAAAGTTGCTGGAAAGCTACCGCTTCGCTTTCTTCCTCTCGCGAAAAAATGCCTTATCCAAATACCCTTTTTCCTGTTCTCCATTGAGCCAAGTCTGAGCAGGTGAAAACACAGCAGCTCCGGCATCGACCACTAGTAGAAAATAGGGCTTTAGTTCAGGCCTGCCCAGCCTATTAGTCCTGGTTCAGTCACGAACCGGGACCCATGGGGCATACGCCCCGGTTCGTGCGCCCAGGGAGCCGGCCGGGCCTTGTGGGGCATTGGTCCCGGTTCGTCTGGACCCTTTTGTCCCGGTTCCAGACACGAACCGGGACCAATGGGCCTCGCTCCTGGCCCACATCCATTGGTCCCGGTTCGTGGGTGGAACCGGGACCAAAGGGTGGCCCTTTGGTCCCGGTTCCAGTTCCAGCCACGAACCGGGACCAATGGTGTGGCTATATATATCCCTCGCCCGCGAGCAGAGCACTCCACTGCTCTGTTTTTCTCTGGCCGGCGAGGGGAGGGCTTTGTGGTGCTCTAGCTCACCTCCTATGCACATGAGGTGTTCGATGAAATGCCCGAGCCACACTACTTAAGCTTTCTCCTCTTCAAACTCGACCTCCAAGCTCCATTTTCCTCAAGATTTGTCTAGGTTTAGCGGTCCGTCACGTCCCGTCCCCGTCTTCACCGCCGTCGATCGCCCGCGCCGATCTCGTCGTCGGCACCACTGTGGTGAGCCTCTTGTTCTTATCTTCTTTCTAAAAGAAAAAAAAATTCTTACTTGTATGATTTAGATAGATACTTGTATAATTTTCTTACTTTTATTATTGTTTGTTATTATATAGTGCGATGGTTTTAGTATCCGCCCCCGTCAGCCCTCGTCCTGTCTATGATTCGGATATGGTATATATTATATTTTATAACTATTTGGTTCATTTATTGTTTATGACAATTATGCCGATCAACGTGACATAGATTTTTTTATCTAGGAGGTATGTGAACCGGAAATTTCAACCGACCCTATTGTCGAGAGGTTAAATTTAGTTGAAGAAGAAAACAATTACTTGAAGGAAAAATTGAAAAAAATTGAGGAGGAGAAGATGATATTGGAGTTGCATGTTGCGGATGTCGTCGATGATCACAAGATCAAGATGGATGCAATGCGCTTCAAGATTAGAAAGTATAGAAAATATGCCATTCATACCGAGGCTTGGTATCATTATGCCGTTGGATCAATTGTTACCTTGGTTGCGATTATGATCGCATTTGTTGTTGCATTGAAATGTTTTACAGAGTTTCAATGTATGGTTTAATTAGATGCTCTGGAGAGCTATATGTTGTTCAATGAGAACTATGTGTGTACTTTGGTTTTAATGTGATGATGAACTTCTATTAATTTGGTCACTTATCTATTCATGATGTTCTGTAATGGTTTTTGACACACTTAATTATATATAATGCACGTAGATGAACCGGCAATGGATGTACGGTGACAGACGCACCTTCGAGTACATTAAGGGCATGCATAATTTTCTCGAAGTGGCCGAGGCAAACAAGCAGAATGGTTTTATGTGTTGTCCATGCCCTATATGTGGGAATACGAAGTCTTACTCTGACCGAAAAATCCTTCACACCCACCTGCTTTATAAGGGTTTCATGCCACACTATAATGTTTGGACCAAGCAAGTAGAAATAGGGGTTATGATGGAAGACAGCGAAGAAGAAGAGGACGATGACAACTATGTGCCCCCTGAATACGGTGATGCTGCAACGGGGGAAGCTGAAGATTAAGAGGAACCAGACGATGTGCCCGATGATGATCTCCGCCGGGTCATTGTTGATGCAAAGAGACAGTGCGAAAGTGAAAAGGAGAAGCTGAAGTTCGATCTCATGTTAGAGGATCACCAAAAAGGGTTGTACCCCAATTGCGAAGATGGCAACACAAAGCTCAGTACCGTACTGGAATTGCTGCAATGGAAGGTAGAGAATGCTGTGCCTGACAAAGGATTTGAGAAGCTACTGAAAATATTGAAGAATAAGCTTCCAAAGGATAACGAATTGCCCGACAGTACGTACGCAGCAAAGAAGGTCGTATGCCCTCTAGGATTGGAGGTGCAGAAGATACATGCATGCCCTAATGACTGCATCCTCTACCGCGGTGCGTACGAGGATTTGAACGCATGCCCGGTATGCGGTGCATTGAGGTATAAGATCAGACGAGATGACCCTGGTGATGTTGACGGCGAGCCCCCCAGGAAGAGTGTTCCTGCCAAGGTGATGTGGTATGCTCCTATAATACCACGGTTGAAACGTCTGTTCAGAAACAAAGAGCATGCCAAGTTGATGCGATGGCACAGAGAGGACCGTAAGAAAGACGGGAAGTTGAGAGCACCCGCTGACGGGTCGCAGTGGAGAAAAATCGAGAGAAAGTACCGGGCTGAGTTTGTAGGTGACCCAAGGAACGTATGGTTTGGTTTAAGCGCGGATGGCATTAATCCTTTCGGGGAGCAGAGCAGCAATCACAGCACCTAGCCCGTGACTCTATGTATGTATAACCTTCCTCCTTGGATGTGCATGAAGCGGAAGTTCATTATGATGCCAGTTCTCATCCAAGGCCCTAAGCAACCTGACAACGACATTGATGTGTACCTAAGGCCATTAGTTGAAGAACTTTTACAGCTGTGGAATGGAAAAGGTGTACGTGTGTGGGATGAGCACAGACAGGAGGAATTTGACCTGCATGCGTTGCTGTTTGTAACCATCAATGATTGGCCTGCTCTCAGTAACCTTTCAGGACAGACAAACAAGGGATACCACGCATGCACGCACTGTTTAGATGACACCCAAAGTATATACCTGGACAAATGTAGGAAGAATGTGTACCTGGGGCATCGTCGATTTCTTCCGACCAACCATCAATGTCGAAAGAAAGGCAAGCATTTCAAAGGCGAGGCAGATCACCGGAAGAAGCCCGCCATGCGTACCGGTGATCACGTACTTGCTATGGTCAATGATTTACAGGTAATCTTTGGAAAGGGTCCCGGCGGACTATCTGTTCCGAATGACGCTGAGGAACGCGCACCCATGTGGAAGAAGAAATCTATATTTTGGGACCTACCCTACTGGAAAGACCTAGAGGTCCGCTCTTCAATCGACGTGATGCACGTGACGAAGAACCTTTGCGTGAACCTGCTAGGCTTCTTGGGCGTGTATGGAAAGACAAAAGATACACCGGAGGCACGGGAGGACCTGCAACGTTGGCACGAAAAAGACGGCATGCCTCCAAAGCAGTATGAAGGTCCTACCAGCTACGCTCTTACCAAAGAAGAGAAGGAAATCTTCTTTGAATGCCTGCTCAGTATGAAGGTCCCGTCTGGCTTCTCGTCGAATATAAAGGGAATAATAAATATGCCAGAGAAAAAGTTCCAGAACCTAAAGTCTCATGACTGCCACGTGATTATGACGCAACTGCTTCCGGTTGCATTGAGGGGGCTTCTACCGGAAAACGTTCGATTAGCCATTGTGAAGCTATGTGCATTCCTCAATGCAATCTCTCAGAAGGTGATCGATCCAGAAATCATACTAAGGCTAAGGAGTGATGTGGCGCAATGTCTTGTCAGTTTCGAGCTAGTGTTCCCACCATCCTTCTTCAATATCATGACACACGTCCTAGTTCATCTAGTCGACGAGATTGTCGTTCTGGGCCCCGTATTTCTACACAATATGTTCCCCTTTTAGAGGTTCATGGGAGTCCTAAAGAAATATGTCCGTAACTGCGCTAGGCCAGAAGGAAGCATCTCCATGGGCCATCAAACAGAGGATGTCATTGGGTTTTGTGTTGACTTCATTCCTGACCTTAAGAAGATTGGTCTCCCTCAATCGCGGTATGATGGGAGACTGACTGGAAAAGGCACGCTAGGAGGGGACTCAATAATATGCAGGGACGGGCATTCTTGGTCTCAAGCACACTACACAGTTCTACAGAACTCTACCTTGGTGACCCCGTATGTCGATGAACACAAGAACATTCTGCACTCCAAACACCCGGAGCAGTGTGACGACTGGATTACATGTGAACACATCAGGACTTTCGGTAGTTCGTTGGAAACACGTCTCAGAGGTGACAACACTGTTTCTGATGAGCTGTACTCGTTGTCCAGGGGATCATCTTCGACTGTATTGACTTACAAAGGATACGAGATAAATGGGAATACATTTTACACGATCGCCCAAGATCAAAAGAGCACCAACCAAAACAGCGGTGTCCACTTTGATGCAGCAACCAAGAGGGGAAAGGACACATATTATGGTTACATAGTGGACATATGGGAACTTGACTACGGACATGATTTTAAGGTCCCTTTGTTTAAGTGCAAATGGGTCAATCTGTCAGGAGGCGGGGTACAGGTAGACCCACAGTACGGAATGACAACAGTGGATCTGAACAATCTTGGGTACACAGACGAACCATTCGTCCTAGCCAATGATGTGGCGCAGGTTTTCTATGTCAAGGACATGTCTACCAAACCGAGAAAAAGAAAAGATTAGGAAGCGAATACATCATACGATGAGCCAAAGCGCCACATAGTTCTTTCAGGAAAAAGCGACATCGTGGGATTGGAGGGCAAGACAGACATGTCTGAAGATTATGAAAAGTTTCATGAAATTCCTCCCTTCAAAGTCAAGGCTGACCCAAGCACCCTGTTAAGCGGTGAAGAATATCCTGGTTACGGCGCAATAAGCAAAGGACACAAGCGAAGAAAAAGTGAAGACAGATGAAGTCAGAAAGGGTTGAAAATTGATGATGTGGCTTTCAATGGTTCATTTTGAACACACACAAATTCTGGAGTTCAAATAAGTTCAAAAAAATGAAATCCCTTTGTAACAGATGAATTTTCGTCCGAAACCCTGATACTTCGAAAGAGATTGTCCATTTTGTACACGAAGTGCATCCAGTTTTTGCCGTAACCCTCTTCTCCTTTTTAGCACATGCTATGTGGGTGGAATGATGATATCATGCCAATTTTCAACCTCTTCAGAGTTCATCTGAAGTGCTTTTCAATTTCAGGGTCATTTAGCTCAAAGAATGAACTAATATAAAAAAGAATGAACTGGAAAACTTTCATGAAACTCTAATAGCAAAAATAATAAACTAAAAGAATGAACTAGAAAACTTTAATGAAACTCTAATAGAAAAAAGAATGAACTAGAAAACTTTAATGAAACTCTAATAGCAAAAGGAATCAACTAAAAAGCTTTTATAAACCTCTAGTATTATTGAAACTAAAATTATATAAAATTTATGCAACTAAAATTATCAAAGTATTTTCTGTTCAAAACATTAAAAGCAAAAAGAATTTTCATAAAGAACTTTTTTTGTTAGAAACTTTAATAGCAAAAAGAATTATCATAAAGATTTTTTTTGTTAGAAACTAAAATAACAAAAACTGTTTTTGAATATAATGATAAAACACAGTAATATTAAATAGCAGGAAAAAGAATCACTCCAAAATCTATTTTTATAGTAAAGTTAATCACAAACTAGTGATTCACACAAATTTCAAAGAATTCAAATTTAAACTATTCAAATTGGAAAACTAATGGCACTAACAGAAAGTTTATAATTTTTATTACCTAAAAGCAAAAAGAATCACTGAAAAACAGTAAGTATTTTGTTGTAAGTAGAAACAAAATAAAATAAATAAAGCAAAAAAGAAAACAAAAAAACTGGAAAAAAATAAAAAAAATTGCCACCTACTGGGCCACCACGGCCTGAATACGACTAGGAATCCAACCATGGGCCAGGATTCAAGCCCGCAGCAGGCCCAGTAGGCCCACGGGCAAGGATTGATAGAGTAGGCCCGAAAGCCTGCAGTTGAGAGGAGCTCGAGAGGGTGGGCGCAGCAGCGCTTATAAACCACTCTCGAGCTCTCTCAACTAGCGAGGTGGGACTAAACATCCCACCGCACTGCGCCAGCGCAAGGCCTTTGGTCCCGGTTGGTAGCACCAACCAGGACAAAAGGGGTGCATTGGTCCCGGTTGGTGGCACCAACATGGACCAATGCCCCCCTTTGGTCCCGGTTCGTGCCACCAACCGGGACCAAAGGTGTTTGTTTCCCGCCCTTTGGGCTGCTGAAAAGAGACCTTTGGTCCCGGTTGGTGGTACGAACCGGGACCAAAGGGGGGCATTGGTCCCGGTTTGTGCTACGAACCGGGACCAATGCTTCGTGTATATAAGAAAAACTTAGCAGTTTCTCCAAAAATCACTTGTCTTCTCCGCCCCGACGCCCAGCTACTCCTCGTCGATCGCCGTCGCCGCCGAGCCCTGCCCCGACGCCGTCAGCTGCTCCACCTCGCCTCGTCGCCGACCGCCCCGTCAGGCCCCCCCAGCCCCCTAGCCCCGCTCTCCTAACTGCCACAGCCCTGCCGCACCGACTCTGCCCCTGCCCTCCCCTCCTGCCCGTCCCTATCTCCCGCCTACTCCCCATCCCTTTCCCTCATCTACACTCCGGGGTCCTCCTACTTCGCTCTCCTACTCCGTCCCCTTACCCTCCTCCTCCTAGACCTTCCCCATCCCTCCGCTCGCTCGCCCCTCCTCCGGCCTTCCCTCCACTCCTCCTCCTCTTCCCTCATCCCGACGCCCCATGCCAACCGGGACAAAAGGCCCTCCTGCCTGGGCAAGCCGCATCGGCCACGTGGAGCCCCATCTGTCCCGGTTCATAGGCGAACCGGGACTAAAGGTATTGGGCTTTAGTCCCGACCCTTTAGTCCCGGTTCCAGAACCGGGACAAATGGGCCTCAGGAATCGGGACAAATGGGCCTTTTTCTACTAGTGGACGCCCAGGCGGTCGTGGAGGAGGCGACACGCCGGAGGAGCTCGACGAGCAGGTCCGCTGGGGAGCTGGAGCAGCAGGGCTACCGTCTCCTCTCCCTCTTTCTAGGAGCTAGAGCTGAGGTCGGCCAAGCACCGTAGCCCGTCGGGGAAGGGCAGCCACGAAGCACACGCCGGAGGGCGCCCTTGTGCTCAGCTCAGCTCGTCATGGCGTAGTTGTGTGATACACCAAGGGTCGATCTGTCGCCGGGCGCGCGTCAGCAGGGGCGACAAATTAGTGAGACCGGGTCTGTCATGGAGTTGTTCGACCAGGCAGCGAACGTCAAGTCACCTCACGGTAATACCATCCTCTAGTTCTCCTTTTGCTACTTGTTATTGAGATTGAGCCCTTGCGATTGTAGGATATGTTGTGATGCATGCTGCTTGACGTTGCCTTTTCACTGTAATGCTTTGTTTTGGGCGAATTTGATGTTGTTATGAGAGCGTTAGGACTAGTCTGTACAAGAACACACTCGGTTGATGTTAACCTTTGGCAATAAAACATCAGGTGATCTGTACAAGGCCACACAACCCACTTGTTAAGCACCTGCCATCGAACACATATGATTGTGTTTATGAATTGATTGCGTGTTGTGTTGGATGGATTAGTAGTTGCTGCACGGCGGCATAAGAGTTGCTCAAAATCTATCATGGGAAAACTATGCATGAAACATAACATAGTTGCTCACAATTAATCATACAGTTGCCTAAAACCATGTATCCCATTGCCCAATCCTCATGAATAGAAACATTACCAAGACCATGATTTGGCCAATATCTAAAGATTTTAGATACCTTTCAATTAAGTTTGTGTCATAGTCGTGTGTCAAGAATTTCTTCCCTTCAGTTGGGATCCCTTGGTATAATCGTAAACACTTGGTGAATGATCATAGAGGGTGGCAGGATGGAGCTGGTCATGTCACATAACTAAAACCATGAA
The DNA here is from genome assembly GCA_011799875.1 of Thinopyrum elongatum. Taxonomy (NCBI): domain Eukaryota; kingdom Viridiplantae; phylum Streptophyta; class Magnoliopsida; order Poales; family Poaceae; genus Thinopyrum; species Thinopyrum elongatum. The sequence goes on along the minus strand of CM022302.1, from coordinate 75,219,199 downwards.
GTTTTTTATAGGATTAAGTTTAACCGCGAACCCCTAAAAACTGAACATGTGTATGTTTTTAATCCCCTTTTCAGGTATCATAGTTACCCACAATCAACCATACAGTTGCCTAGAAACCATGTATCCAGTTGCTCAATCTTCATGAACAAAAACATTACCAAGACCATAATTTGGTTAATATCTAAAGGTTTTAGATACCTTTCAATTAAGATTGTGTCATAGAGATGCATCAAGAATATCATCACCTCGGGGGTGGGATCCCTTGGTATGATCATAAATACTTGGCGAAAGATCATAGAAGGAGAGCAGTGTGGAGATGGTCATGAGGACATAACTAAAACCACTAAGTGTTTTTAGGGGATTAAGTTTATTTGTGACCCCTCCAAAAATGAACATGTGCATGTTTTTTATCCCTTTTTTAGGTGACATAGTTGCCTACAATCAACCATACTGTTGCCTAAAACCATGTATCCAATCGCTCACAATCAACCATACAGTTGTCTAAAACCATGTATCCAGTTGCCCACAATTAACTAGACAGTTGCTAAAATCATGCATCCAGTTGCCCAATCCTCATGAATAGAAACATTACCAAGACCATAATTTGGCTAATATGTAAAAGTTTTAGATACCTTTCAAGTTCGTGGCAAAGAGATGCATCAAGAATTTATCTCCTCGGGTGGGATCCCTTGGTATGATCGTAAATACTTGCAAATAATGATAGAGGGGAGCAGGGTGGAGTTGGTCATGGGGACGTAACTAAAACCGGGAAGTGTTTTGAGGGGATTAAATTTATCCATGAACCCTCCAAAAATGAACATGTGTATGTTTTTTATCCCTTTTTCAGGTGTCATAGTTGCCCACAAGTAATCATACAATTGCCTAAAATCATGTATCCAGTTGCCCACAATCAACCATACAGTTTTCCTAAAACCATGTATCCAGTTGCTCAATCCTCATGAACAGAAACATTACCAAGACCATTATTTGGTAAATATATGAAGGTTTTAGATACCTGCAATTAAGTTTGTGTCATAGAGGTGGAGTCAAGATTTTTCACCTCCTCGGGTGGGATCCCTTGGTGCGACCGTGGAGGGGAGGGGGTGGAACTGGTCGGGTTTCCTAACCGGAGATATGAGGTACATGGCTGTGTGTGCGTGTTTTCTCCTCGGCTACTGCTAGTTTCCCAAGGAAAACCATGGAGTTGTTTTGAAAACTGCACAGAGTTCCGGCTAATCACATCTCATCAGGATCACATGCACCATAGAGAAGGTGGATGAGAGGGGGGGGGGGGGTAGATCGAATATTTGTCCATAAAAGGCTATTCAAGTTGCTCATACTTTTTTCCTGTGCCTAAAGTAGATGCTAGGGGAGTTGCTTGGTTTTGCTAGGACAATTGCTTGTTTTTGCTAGGGCAGTTGCTTGTTTTTTTGCTAGAACAATTTTTGCATTTTTTTGTTTTTTTATCTTGAGTTACAGGCAAAAGGGCCGCTCAACGTGATGCTTCACAGGGCGAAATGGTGGATCAACAGGAGGTACCCGTGGTTTTTTTAGATATATTTTTGATGAAACAATGAAGATGAAGAAGAAAGGCAACCGGAACGAGCGAAGACAGGTGGATAGGAAGTAATTCTAAAAAATACTGTATTAGTTGCATCACACAATAGAGGGAGTTACTCCTATTCTAAAAAATATAGTATTAGTAGATTAAGTTGCATCAGAATATATATGGAACTGCTCAGTTCACATCAGCAGTTGCATAAAAATTGCATGGAACACATTTTTTGTTTTTTTAATAGTTGCCCATGAATCACACTGCAGTTGCCTATGTTAGAGAATATAGTTGCTTATTTTTTTTTTCTTTCTAATTTACAACTTTCATGTTTTGCCTATCATTTCATGTTTGTGTATCCCCAAATTTATCCAGAATAGGAGTAAACTGAACCATGATATTTTTAGGATCAGAAAGTAGGCATACACATGGATATTAGTGCACTCTCAAGGTTGAGGAAATATAGCTAGAACCAAGAAACCAGGCTAGGTTATGCTTAAGAACCAGATACTCATCTTCTGTTTGTGCTAGGATAAAAAAAGTCAGTAGCTGCTCGTGGTAGGATCAATTCACCCAGCATTCAAATTTGAAAATTAAAGGTTGTGTGTTACTTTTTTTGTGTACGATAGAGGAACACAAAAAGGGGTTCGAGTACGGATAGAGCAACTATGTAAATAGAATACAGCAACTTCGAACCAGAATAGAGCAGCTGCAGGCTAGAAATCACATAGCACCATAAAATAAAACATAGTGTGATTTGGAAAGAATTACCACACAATAAAAGCAACAAAAATACACAAAAAATATACCAGAGTTGCCATACACATTTTGGATCCCTTTTTTATGCACAGTACATAGTTGCCCACAATCAACCGTACAGTTGCCTAAAATCATGTATCCAGTTGCCCAATCCTCATGATCAGAAATATCACCAAGACCATATTTTGGCCAATATTTAAAGGTTTTAGATACCTTTCAATTAGGTTTGTGTCACAGACATGCACCAAGAATTACTTCTCCTCAGGGTGGGATCCCTTTGGTGTGAGAATGATCGTAGAGGGGAGGGGTGGAGCTGGTCAACGGGATATAGTGTTCTTACATGATTAAGTTTTCCTATGAAGCCCTCCCAAAAAGAACTTGTGTATGTTCTTCATCCCTTTTTTTCTCAGGTGTCATAGTTGGAGATATGAGGTGTCATAGCTGGAGATATGAGGCACACAACTATGGGTGTGTGTAGTTACCCAAAGAAAACAGTGGAGTTGTTCAGAAAACTCCACATGGTTGCCTGCTAACTCAAATCATCGGGATCACAGGCACTAGTGAAACTGGGAGGAAGTTGCTTCTTTTGAATTAGTAGGACATAAACATTTTCTTCAAATTTTTTGCATTTTTTTTGTAGAACAAAATCAGTTCCTAATTTTGTGTGGAAAAAGTTTGATTGTATTTGCATTGAACAAGCTTCTTATATTTTTTAGGTGGACAAAGTTGCTTATATCACACATGATAGTTGCTTAAAAGCAGTATGCTCATTAATGGGAAAAGGAACATATGGCTAGTACACTGTGCTATTATGCGACCGTGTTTTTTTACTTGTATATATAATGCACGTATATATGCATTAGTGCCACCTATATATGTTGTCTCTACTTGTTGTTTTTGTGGTTCTTTTTTTTTTGCACAAGGGTTGCCTGATATTACTGCAAGGAGCTTATGGGGCAGCAACCCCTCTTTTAATGCATGACACTAGTTGCTTCAAATTTTACAAGAGTTGTCTGAAATCATAGCAAAGTTGTTGCATGTTTTTTTACTTTTGCACAGGGGATGCATGCTATTTTTTACTGCAAGGAACTTATATGAGGCAGCGGACCTTTTTTACATGCCTGATAGTCGTTGGACTCATTGGATGGTTAAAAGTGTCTAGAGAGGCTGATTCCGACAATTGGGGCTATTTGGTGATCCACGTTGGAGTTGTCCCTTATGGTAGACGATTTAGAGGTGAAACTAGTCAATTGGTAGTAATGGTAACCAACTTATAAGGATCCTTCGTTGATAGGTAGTCATACTAGGGGGAAAAAGGAGTTGCTTTTCTATAGCACTAAAGTTGCCTCTGTAGCACACAAAGTTGCTCGGAAAAAAAGTTTGTCGAAACCTAGTCATATGAGATCTAGTTTTGAAGAACTCGTCGCGAGAAACCCAACGGTGAAAACGGATTTGAATTTTGACATTCTAATCAAAAGTTATAAGTTTTTAAAGTTTTTGATCCCTAATAAATGCATGTGGGATAGTTATGCGCACACATGAGGAGGGTGTTGGCTAGCTGTTGCCTGATTCCTGATGGGAAATTGCTGCACGTACGACGCTTGGTTATACGATATTGTACGATTCCTGATCGGGTGGTGGGCAGCGGCTTGCTCTGACACAAGGACGGTGTGATCTACAGTGCCGTATGAAAATTGTATAGGAATAGTCGTACGCATAGCAATGCTCTTCCTGATGGATGGATGCGTGGCGGGTGAGGGCGCTGGTTGTGACTGCTAGCATGCATTGCGCGGAGCGGGTCATGGCTGTTTGGTGCGTGTGTGGAGAGTGCGCTCGAGGCAGCGAACGAGCGCACCGGGGCTGGCTAGCCACGTCCTTTTTTGTGTGCCTTGGTTTTCTTATCTATGTTTCTCAAAACTCTGGTGATTACAACCCGTAGACTTGCTTCTGCAGGCGCAGGTACAGGTACGAGTTACAAAACCGACTCGTGCTAGACCAAGCAAGCTAGCACAAGGAAACTCCAAACCGACTTAAGCTAAGCTTTCCTATTGTACTTGCATACGTAGGTTACTAAGCACAAAGACATTTTCCTAATCTTAATGATAAATGCCACACGTGAGATATGTGGCACTTCGGCCCTGACATTTTTCGATGACAAGGCACACAAGGATGGCAAATTCTAATGACACGCGTCAAGTTTCTGTCAAAAACAAACAAAAGCATAAAAGTTGTCATCCTTGCCAACTAAAGTTTCCTTTGAGGAACCTTTTTTTTTTTTAGGAACCTAAAGTTGTCATCCTCGCGTAACGAAACTTGCCATTAAAAATGTTAGAAGTTTTTTTTTTAGAATAAATGTTAGAAGTTACTATGTGCTCATACATAACGTGTGGCACTTATCAAAGATCCTTTTCTAAACTAATCAACCGGCAACGCTGACCACAACAGTACTAATCCAAATCCTAACCTAACACAAGAACGCACGGCTACATTTGCATAATAAACTAGCACACTCCAAGCTAAATTCAAAATGATTGGATTAAGCTAACAATCATCCCCTAATCCAAGAGCACTTTTACAGTATCCAGAAATTAATATAGTCCGTCCATTTTTCCCGTTTCGGTGTTTCATATGATTTGGTACTCCATCACTAATCTCACGGAGTACTGATTTAAACACACAAGGAGTGCCAACACGTCAGGGGCAAAAAGGTAATCCAGCAGCTTTGTTAATATTTTTTGTGAGGTGTAATTAATATTTTTCCTTGGCTGAAATCATTTTGACCGACATAACCCTACTTCCCATTCATGTCGCAGCGAACCCCAGGCCGCGGTTGTTGGTGAGAGCGACGGTGGCAGTGGAGTACATAGGGGGCTGAGAGCCATAGTCATGGCCAGGACAATGACGATGTTGGAAAACGTAGTAGAAAACAAACAAAAAATAGCCCTACGATCACTTAGGAACACTATGAAGATGCGATAAACGGTTTGGATCAGATCGTTACCAACTCCGAGTTGCAGCGGAAGAAGACGAGTCGGTCTAAATCGTACTCGGAGTCCCTTGAACCATAGATGAATGATCGATCCCGTGAATTGCCCACGAACAGTCACTCGAACAAAAGACCGAAAGCACAACCTCTCCACAAATTGCAAGTGTACGATCTTCACGATCCGGCAACTGTTCGCCGTCCAGAGCTAATCGTCGCCAGAGAATTAGAGGGAAAAGATTACAACCACAATGGGTTTCTAATTATAAGGATTAGAGGATCTAGGTATAGCTCTGATTAGATCAACTAGGACCAATTAGAAATAGAACTAGAGAACTAGAGGAGGCTCCAAAACTTGTGTATTCAAAAGTTTCCAAAACCTTTAGTATATATAGGTCGGAGGAGAGGGGAGGGAGCGCCACAAGGGGGGAAGGAACTACCCCCTTTCCGTTGGCCAAGAGGAGGGGAGTCCCCCTCCAATTCGGCCTCCTCTCCCCTTTCCATGGGGAGAAGGGTGCGCCACCCCTTTTGGGCCCAAGTGGCCCAAGTAGCCTTTCATCACATGGCCTTTTAAGACCCGTTGATATTAAATTAATATAAAAGCTTCCTAATTATTATTAGGGACTTTTATTACTAATTTAACATCACAGAAACATTTTTCACAGCTATATTATTTATCGAAAATACCCGGTATTGCCCAATAAACTCCAAAACCCTTCCAGTGAGCCCTAAACACTTCCGGCTTCTCTCAAAACTATTTTGAATATTAGTGAAACTATTTCACTAATATAATCTCATTATTCCCGTCTACTAACACTCAGCATATCGTCATTACCTTTAACTTGTGACCCAATAGGTTCGGTAAAACATAGACACGAATAAAACCCCTTTCGTTCAATGACCTATAGCGAAACCATGGACGTCCATATCAATCCCTATGAGTACACGAATGACATTCGAGTGAACCTTTAGTTATCATGAGCTATTCCCTTTGCTTCATGATACTTTACAAAAACCGAGATGAGATGTATCGATATCCTCTTGAGTCATTCTCGTGTTCACTTTATACCGGTCTCCTCGTTACCGGTTTTGTTCTTCGTTCTTGTCGACATGTTCCGGCATCCCCGTGACATAGTCACCTGTGTCTGGCCAGACGATGATGGATGCCGTTACACCGAGAGGGCCCTTAAGAGTATCTCTCCATCATCAGAGGAGCAAATCCCACTGTTGAGCTATCTAGTCCCTTGTCAAACTTTTCGATGCACCTGTAAGTTGTCGTTATGATCACCGTGTTACAGATGATGTTTGAGCAATCCCATAGTTCATCGTACGGTAAGAAGTGACTACAATACTCTCATGGTCTAAGGAACTAAAGCATATATTAACTCTCTGCGTTATAATAATTGACTTGTGATGATAGCTTCTCAAAGTGTAACAAACAATGTTGGGTCAATTCAATGTGATCGTTCTTCTAACGTCATATCCTCAATGTTGTTTTAATACTATCGTTACATTTAACGATATATCAAGACCCAGAAAACATGATCATAACCAACACTTGAGCTAGTCTTAGAGGCGGGACTAGGAATTAAATTTTACTGTTTATCACTCCACACGTGTATATGAGTTTTCCACTGATTCGCATATTCAAGGATCATAACAGTTATAGCACAGAATATATAAACTCTTAATTATAAACATGGAAATATAATAATACAATATTATTGCCTCTAGGGCATTTTTCCAACAGTGTCCCAGTTGCACTAGAGTCAATAATCTAGTTAGCACATTTTCTTTAACACCAATGGTAATCCGGTGTTTGTCCATGCTTTGCTTGTTGTATAGCCTTCATCCTATCAGATCTTGACAAGTTTAGATCCGCGTGTATTATTTACATTTCTTTTCATCTATTATGCTTTCACAAGAATTCATAATTTGTGTGAAACTGACTTTTTGTTGGGAAACATTGCATGGAAAACAAAAAAAAATCTACGCACACGCAAGATCTATCCATGGAGATGCATAGCAACGAGAGGGGAGAGTGTGTCTATGTACCCTCGTAGACCGTAAGCGGAAGCGTTTAGTAACGCGGTTGATGTAGTCGAACTTCTTCGCGATCCAACCGATCAAGTACCGAACGTACGACACCTCCGCGTTCATCACACGTTCAGCTCGGTGACGTCCTCGCATTCTTGATCCAGCAAGACGGGCGAAGTAGTAGATGAGTTCCGGCAACATGACGGCGTGGTGATGGTGGTGGTGATGTTATCTCCGTAGGGCTTCACCTAAGCACTCCAAAAATATAACCGAGGGACGAAAATGTGGAGAGCGGCGCCGCACACGGCTAAGAGATTGTCGTGGTCTTTGTGTGGCGCCCCCTCCCTCATATATATAGGTGGGGGGGGGGAGGCAGCCAGGAGGCCCCCCAAGGGTGGCCCCCGGCCCCCTTGGGCTCCTGCTTTGTGGCGCCCCCTTACCTTGTTTGCACAAGGGGGAAAGGAAAGGGAAGGAGAGGGAAGGAAGGGGGAGGCCGAATCCCCCCTTTCCTTCTCTCCCCAAGGGTTGCGGCCTTAGGAGGGGCGCGCCAACCCCTTGTGGGCTGGTGTGTTCCCCCCTTTGGCCCATATGGCCCATTATCCTCCCGGGGGTTCCCGGAACCCCTTCCGGTGATCCGATGACTACCCGGTACCTCCCGAAACTGTTCCGGTGTCCAAATAGTATCGTCCTATATATCAATCTTTACCTTCGGACCATTTCGGAGCTCCTCGTCATGTCCGTGATCTCATCCGGGACTCCGAACAACATTCGGTCACCATATCATATAACTCATATAACACTATATTGTCAACGAACGTTAAGCGTGCGGACCCTACGGGTTCAAGAACTATGTAGACATGACCGAGACACCTCTCCGGTCAATAGCCAATAGCGGAATCTGGATGCTCATATTAGTTCCTACATATTCTATGAAGATCTTTATTGGTCGAACCTTATGACAACATACGTAATTCCCTTTGTCTATCGGTATGTTACTTGCCCCAGATTCGATCGTCGGTATCTTCATACCTAGCTAGTTCAATCTCGTTACCGGCAAGTCTCTTTACTTGTTCCGTAATACATCATCTCGTAACTAACTCCTTAGTCACTTTGCTTGCAAGCTTCTTGTGATGTGTATTACCGAGAGGGCCCAGAGATACCTCTCCGATACATAGAGTGACAAATCCTAATCTCGATCCATGCCAACTCAACAGACACCTTCGGAGATACCTGTAGAGCATCTTTATGATCACCCGGTTACGTTGTGACGTTTGGTAGCACACAAGGCATTCCACCGGTATCCGGGAGTTGCATGATCTCATAGTCGAAGGAATATGTATTTGACATTAAGAAAGCAATAGCAATAAACTGAACGATCATATGCTAAGCTAACGGATGGGTCTTGTCCATCACATCATTCTCCTAATGATGTGATCCCGTTATCAAGTGACAACACATGTCTATTGATCAACGAGCTAGTATAGTAGAGGCTTACTAGGGACACGGTATTTTTTTATGTATTCACAAATGTATTTAAGTTTTCGATCAATACAATTCTAGCATGACGTTGCGTGGAAAACAAAAAAATTTCTACGCCCACGCCAGATCTAACAAGGAGATGCATAGCAACAAGAGGGGAGAGTGTGTCTACGTACCCTCGTCGACCGTAAGCGGAAGCGTTTGACAACGCAGTTGATGTAGTCGAACTTTCTTCGTGATGCAACCGATCGAGTACCGAACGTACGGCACCTCCGCGTTCAGCACACGTTCAGCTCGGTGACGTCTGCGCCTTCTTAATCCAGCAAGACGACGAAGTAGTGGATGAGTTCCGGCAGCAAGACGGCGTGGTGACTGTAACGGTGAAGTTATCTCCACAGGGCTTCGCCTAAGCACTACGATAGTATGATCGGGGGTGTAAACGATGGAGGGGGCGCCGCACACGGCTAGGCAATTATCTGTTGTGTGCTAGGAGCTTCCTCCCACATATATATAGGTGGGAGGGAGGGAGGAGCAGCCAAGGGGGCGCCCAAGTAGGGGGAATCCTACTTGGGGTCTCTCCCAAGCCACGCCCCCCTTCCTTATTTGGAGCACGGGAGGAAGGAAGAAGGAGGTGGCGCCCCCCTTTCCTTTCTCTCCTAAGGAGGGAAAGGCAGGAGGGGCCACCCCTCCCCTTTCCTTCCCCTTAGGGCCGGCCAGCCATGGGAGGGGCGCACCAGCCCCCTAGTGGGCTGGTCTGTCCCCTCCTTTGGCCCATAAGGCCCATAACTTCCCGGGGGGTGCCCAGAACCCCTTCCGGTGACCCGATAACTTCCCGGTACGTCCCGAAACACTTCCGGTGCCCAAATACCATCGTCCTATATATCAATCTTTACCTCTCGACCATTTCGAGACTCCTCGTCATGCCCGTGATCTCATCCGGGATTCCGAACAACATTCGATCACCAAATCATATAACTCATATAATACTATATTGTCAACGAACGTTAAGCGTGCGGACCCTATGGGTTCGAGAACTGTAACACCCTGGATTTTGCCCTTTTTCTTTTTCTTTTGATTTTGGTCCGGAATCGCTTTTTTGTGGCTTAGTAGTCTTGCAACCTGGAGGGATCACCCTTGATTCCTCTTCCCAAGTGGCTTGCCAACCTCAAAACCATCCCAAGACCTTGCCATTTCCATCTTGGACCAATCCCAAAATTCTTTTTCTTGGGAATATTCCTTTTTCTATTAAAGGAATAACCCTGTTTGTCCTGGGTTGTGAAGCAACCGACATTTCCATCATTCCCAAAATTCCCAAATAATTCTCATAAATTATTTGGGTCAGATATTCCACAAATATGTCAAACCCTTCCTTGACATGTTCAAAAATATTTCCCAAATATTCCTTTTCTGATTCTGCCCAAGCTGCCCAGTTGAGAAGCAAGTACCATTTATATTTGCTTGCTTGCTCTCAAACTTTTTGGGAATTCTTTCCTATCCATATCATTGCCACATGCCAAAATTCAACTTCATTTGGCCATTAAATCTTCTTTGGCTAATTTCCAAAGTTTCTGGGCAACTGGAATCTTTGTGAAGCAAGTGCTAGCTAGGAGTATCCAAATAAGTTGAAATTTTGCAAGCATCTTCATATGCTCAAATCATGACTCTCCACCAAGTTTCAACCCTATCCAATCATCTATGTGAGCACAGCCTCAAATCTTGGCTTTTGGTCAGATTTTCACATTGTGAAGCAACTATATTTTATATTGCTCCATAATTGCTGAAAATTTACCAGAGCATTCCCTTACCCATATAACATATCTCCACAAAATTTGGGCTCATTCCATCTTCCTAATAATTCCCTAGAATTTCTCTAAGATTCTGGTCAGAGAGGATATCTGTGACGGAAGTACTATTTTGGCTTGTCCAAATGGTTTGAAATTTTTACAGAATCTTCATATGACCAAATCATCATGTTATACCAAATTTCAGCCCAATTGGCTACTCCATGTGAGTGGCACATCAAGATTGAGTTTCTGGACCAGATTGGTCAGTTGCAAAGCAACTATATTAAATCTTGGTCCATTTCTCTCCAAATTTCACAGGATTGTAGTCCTTCCTACCTTAAACCTCCCAGACATCACACTTGGCTCTTATCCCTTTCCTGTTGATCATAGTCTCATGCAACAGTTGGATGCAGTAAACTTCAGAGGATCATTCACATCCAACCACAGTGTGTTTCTTTGAGCCATCACCTCTCTGGGACTATTACTTGGAAGGACAACACTCTAGACATGACTTGGCACGCCAGGGTGCACCGCGTGCGCCAGTGCACATGGTGACCACGCGGCTGGCATGCCAGCCAGCGCGCTCTGGCAATGGAACCCTTCGGCCTCGTCACGTTCCTCCTCTCCCTCGCCACCTAACCAAGTCCAGCAGCTTCCCCTTGGCCTCGTCTTCGATCTGGAAGCCTCTCCCCCTCCGGATTCTTCCCCCTCATGCCACGGCGATCGCCGCCGCGACACTGCTCACCCGGGACCGCCGTATCCGTCCAAGCCCGAACCCTCTCGAGCTCGCCAGCGCAGTCCCCTCCTTCTGTTGATGTCAGGTCGGCACCACCCCTCGCTCGCCAGATCACCAGAAGCGCCAGGACGGCGATAAGCTTGCCACGACGGGCGAGCTTATCGGGTGGCCACGGCTGGCTATAAAAGCCGAGCTCCGAGCCCTCCCCGAGCATCCCCGAGCCCCCCAATCTCCTCCTCTCTCTCCCAGGGTCCTCCCCGACCTCTCCAGCAAGCTCCAGGAGCCCCCCCCCCTCGCCGCTATTGGCCGCCACGGCCGCCGGAGAGCCTCGGCTAAATTCCGGCAAGCCAAGCCTTCCCTCTCCCTCTGACCACCACAAGAAGATCACCTGGAGCACGCAGAGCCTCCCCATGTCTTCGCCTTGTCCCCGGAGCGACCCTGGCCTCGTCCCCAAGTCCGGCCGAACACCATGTTCGCCGGCGTCCTTGCCTTCGTCGCCCTGGCCCTCTTTGGCTGCTGCCAGTAGCTCAAGCGGGTTCACCGCCCCGCGCTGAGCTCGCCCTTAGGCGGAGCCCTGCAAGAGACGGCCGAAGGCGCCAGCAGCCACCGCCGGAGCCTGCCCCTACTCTCCGTCGCGGCTCGTCGTTCCGCTTGCTCCGCTGTTCTCCGGCGAGGGCAGAGCCCTCAGACGGGTGCGTCTTCTTGCACTGGTCACTCCGGTGGTCCGAGCTCAACCGGAGGTGGCCGGAGTCGCCGGGGCGGTCACCGGAGCGCGCGACCTCGTCTGGACTCGGGCGAGCGAGGTAGAAGAAGAAGACGAAGGCCAGGTGGGCCGCACCTCCACGCGGGCCCCTCCAGTCAGCCACACACGCATTGACCCCGCCCCGCCACATCACTTCAGTGGAGCCGTATTCCATGGAATACGTCTTCCATGCGGGAAAGCGTACTTCCCTTCTTCTTCGGCCTAAAATCCGTCTTCTCTATTAGTAAGCGTATTCTCAGCAAGTGCGCTTTTTGTTTATCTGTCAGGGGCTGGTTTGTAGAGATTTTATTTATAGAAAGGTCCCTGGCAAAAGAACCACTATAACTTTTTCTCTGCAACTTCGATCGAGGTGATTCCAAAGCTCACGTCTTCGTCTCGTCGAGCCCGTTTCGATGGAACCATTTCCGTGATGTTTTCCTACTATGAAAATGACCATTTTGCCCTTGCCCGTAAACAGCCCCCTCCGGGAGAGAACTGTTTCCGGCAACTCCTTCCGCGGACTCTCCGCACTCCTTCCCGATGGTTCCTTCATCCCCAGGCAAGCCACAACTCTCATCTGCATAATTGCATTGCAATATCATAGTTTAACTATTTACTTTAACATCAAGCATGAATTATTTGTGAAATGAGTTGGATCATACGATGCTTTAGTAAATTCTTGGATAGGTGACTACCATGTTGAATACCGGATTATTAGTGACAAGTAGTTTACCCACTTGTCGATACTATGATGTTGAGATCACTGTCTATGATTATTTTGGAGTTCATCCGACAGTTCGTGGAGATGAGTTAGTAGCAGTGGCTTAAGCATACTGGTTACCGGATTTCCAGCCAGATATCGTTTTGACTAGGATTGCTATGATATCGGAGTGTCAGCCATGACAAATATTGTTCGGAGATTAGATACTTCATGGTTGATCCTGAGTCACCTGTCCGGACTTATCCATGCAGCCACATTTGCCAGTATGTGACGGCCTTGACTTGGTCTGATCGCGTGCTCTTTCACCGGTACCGCCCGACAGGGAAGGTTATGCGTGCGCGCTACCTTGGCCCGGTAGGCGGCGATAACCTTGTGAGCCCAGTTGAGTTATATGGTACCAGGTCCCCATTTGGGACAGTTTGCTAGCCACGACGGCGGCAGGTGTCACGCGGTGACATAGGGGCCACCCAGGGCTTGACTCCGGGGGAGGATGATTGCCGGTGGTACGATGGGAGAGTCACGGTTTAGGCGGGTTTCATTGGAGCAACACTGGTCCACCTGAATGGGATCACGAGGTCAGGTGCTCCATGGTGTGGGTAAAGTGCGCAACCTCTGCAGAGTGTGAAAATCTATTCGAATAGCCGTGTCCACGGTATTGGACAGTCCGTCCAGGCCTCACTAGGTGGTCAACCATAGTAGTAGTGATAATGATGGAAGAACTCGTCGTAAGATCGGAAGTACTCGGTGGATCGTGAGTACTCCGAGGGTTGTGAGGCAACCCGGAAGAGAGTAAGTTGGTCAGACTTGTCGTGCAGATGGAATCAGGTATATGATATGTCAGCCATGGGATGGAAATGGGATGAGTGGTCGGATGACACATGATTGGGACTGGACTTGGCTCAGGTTCGGATTGGATCCTGAGATTATTCGGAGTATGGATTAAATATGCTCTATATTACTGCCTTTACTTCAGTAGCTATCTTGCTATGATGTTGTCTTGCATTAATGCTGATGTTTGCTGTGAGCTTGCGAGTACATTCAAAGTACTCACCTGGTGTGTCATGCCAGTTTGTACGTCATGCCATGATTGTTTGCTTGTCGAGAATCCCGAGTTTGCGACCTAGGATACGCGTTCTAGCCAGAGTCCCTGCGGAGTGGAGTCCATCACCGCCGTCGCTGTTCCGCTGCCGAGAGAGTTACTCCGCTGTTAGCATAGAGCTACCCTGGGCAGGCATAGTGTCGCCATGCCAATGTAATCCTTATACCCTTTATAACCATATTCATTGTAATAAAGAGCTGATTTGTTCTATGCCAACAGTGCCGTATTCCAGAGGACTTGTCCCTAGGCTGGAATACGGGGCGTTCTGGTCTTCTCTGAGCCGGGGTGCCACAAGAACTATGTACACATGACCGAGACATCTCTCCGGTCAATAACCAATAGCGGAACCTGGATGCCCATATTGGCTCCTACATATTCTATGAAGATCTTTATCGGTCAAACCGTTATGACAACATACGTAATTCCCTTTGTCCATTGGTATGTTACTTGCCCGAGATTCAATCATCGGTATCTCTATACCTAGTTCAATCTCGTTACCGGCAAGTCTCTTTACTCGTTCTGTAATACATCATCTCGTAACTAACTCATTAGTCATTTGCTTGCAAGGCTTCTTATGATGTGTATTACCGAGAGGGCCCGGAGATACCTCTCCGATACTCGGAGTGACAAATCCTAATCTTGATCTATGCCAACTCAACAAACACCTTCGGAGATACCTGTGGAGCATCTTTATGATCACCCATTTATGTTGTGACGTTTGATAGCACACAAGGTATTCCTCCGATTTCCGGGAGTTGCATAATCTCATAGTCGAAGGAATATGTATTTGACATGAAGAAAGCAATAGCAATAAACTGAACGATCATTATGCTAAGCTAACGGATGGGTCTTGTCCATCAGATCATTCTCCTAATGATGTGATCCCGTTATCAAATGATAACACATGTCTATGGTTAGGAAACATTAACCATCTTTGATCAACGAGGTAGTCTAGTAGAGGCTTACTAGGGACACGGTATTTGTTTATGTATTCACACATGTATTTAAGTTTCCGATCAATACAATTCTAGCATGAATAATAAACCTTTATCATGAATAAGGAAATATAAAAAAACAACTTTGTTATTGCCTCTAGGGCATATTTCCTTCAGTCTCCCACTTGCACTAGAATCAATAATCTAGATTACATTGTAATGAATCTAACACCCATGGAGTCTTGGTGCTGATCATGTTTTGCTCGTGGTAGAGGCTTAGTTAACGGGTCTGCTACATTTAGATCCGTATGTATTTTGCAAACTTCTATGTCTCCATCCTTGACATATTCACGAATAGAGTTGAAGCGTCTCTTGATGTGTTTGGTTCTCTTGTGAAACCTGGATTCCTTCGCCAAGGCAATTGCTCCAGTGTTGTCACAAAAGATTTTCATTGGACCCGATGCACTAGGTATTACACCCAGATCGGATATGAACTGCTACATCCAGACTCCTTTATTTGCTGCTTCCGAAGCAGCTATGTACTCCGCTTCACACGTAGATCCACGACGCTTTGCTTGGAACTGCACCAACTGACAGCTCCACCATTCAATATAAATACGTATCCGGTTTGTGACTTAGAGTCATGCGAACCAGTGTCAAAGCTAGCATCGATGTAACCATTTACGATGAGCTCTTTGTCACCTCCATAAGCGAGAAACATATCCTTGGTCCTTTTCAGGTACTTCAGGATGTTCTTGACCGCTGTCCAGTGATCCACTCCTGGATTACTTTGGTACCTCCCTGCCAAACTTATGGCAAGGCACACATCAGGTCTGGTGCACATCATAGCATACATGATAGAACCTATGGCTGAGGCATAGGGAATGACTTTCATTTTCTCTCTATCTTCTGCAGTGGTCGGGCTTTGATTCTGACTCAACTTCACACCTTGTAACACAGGCAAGAACCCTTTATTTGACTGATCCATTTTGAACTTCTTCAAAACTTTATCAAGGTATGTGCTTTGTGAAAGTCCTATTAATTAGCGTCTTGATCTATCTCTATAGATCTTGATGCCCAATATATAAGCAGCTTCACCGAGGTCTTTCATTGAAAAACTCTTATTCAAGTATCCTTTTATGCTATCCAGAAATTCTATATCATTTCCAATCAATAATATGTCATCCACATATAATATCAGAAATGCTACAGAGCTTCCACTCACTTTCTTGTAAATACATGCGTCACCGTAAGTCTGTATAAAACCATATGCTTTGATCACCTCATCAAAGCGTATATTCCAACTCCGAGATGCTTACACCAGTCCATAGATGGATCGCTAGAGCTTGCACACTTTGTTAGCACCTTTAGGATCGACAAAACCTTCTGGTTGCATCATATACAACTCTTCTTTAAGATATCCATTAAGGAATGCAGTTTTGACGTCCATTTGCCAGATTTCATAATCATAAAATGTGGATATTGCTAACATGATTCGGACAGACTTAAGCATCGCTACGGGTGAGAAAGTCTCATCGTAGTCAACCCGTTGAACTTGTAGAAAACCTTTCGCAACAAGTCGAGCTTTGTAGACAGTAACATTACCATTAGCATCAGTCTTCTTCTTGAAGATCCATTTATTCTCTATGGCTTGCCGATCATCGGGCAAGTCCACCAAAGTCCACACTTTGTTCTCATACATGGATCCTATCTCAAATTTCATGGCCTCAAGCCATCTGTCGGAATCTCGGCTCATCATAGCTTCTTCATAGTTCGTAGGTTCGCCTTGGTCTAGTAACATGACTTCCACGACAGGATTACTAATACGTCTCCAACGTATCTATAATTTTTGATTGTTCCATGCTATTATATTATCATTCTTGGATGTTTTACAATCATTTTATAGCAACTTTATATCATTTTTTGGGACTAACCTATTGACATAGTGCCCAGTGCCAGTTGCTGTTTTCTGCTTTTTTTTTACTTCACAGGAAATCAATACCAAACGGAGTCCAAACGCAGCGAAACTTTTTGGAGATTTTTTTTGGACCAGAAGACATCCAGTGGGCCAAAGAAGTACTGAAGAGGGGGCCCGAGGTGAGCACAAGACACCAGGGCACGCCTGGGCCCCCAGGCGCGCCCTGATGGGTTGTGCCCACCTCGGTGACCTCCCGCACCACCTCTTTGCTCTATAAATACCCCAATATTCCAGAAACCCTAGGGGAGTCGACGAAAATCAATTCCAGCCGCCGCAAGTTCCAGAAACCACAGATCCAATCTAGACACCATCACGGAGGGGTTCATCATCCTCATTGGTGCCTCTCCGATGATGCGTGAGTAGTTCATTGTAGACCTACGGCTCCGTAGTTAGTAGCTAGATGGCTTTCTCTCTTTCTTTTGATTCTCAATACAACGGTCTCTAAGAGATCTATTTGATGTAACTCTTTTTTGCGGTGTGTTTGTTGGGATCCGATGAACTTTGAGTTTATGATCAGATCTATGTTTTTATCCATGAAAGTTATTTGAGTCTTTTGATCTCTTATATGCATGATTACTTATAGCCTCGTATTTTTCTCTGATATTTGGGTTTTGTTTGGCCAACTTGATCTATTTATCTTGCAGTGGGAAGAGGTGCTTTGTGATTGGTTCGATCTTACGGTGCTTGATCCCAGTGACAGAAGGGGAAACGACACGTATGTATCGTTGCTATTAAGGATAACAAGATGGAGTCTATTTCTACATAAATAGATCTTGTCTACATCATGTCATCGTTCTTATTGCATTACTCCATTTCTCCATGAACTTAATACACTAGATGCATGTTGGATAGCGGTCGATGTGTGGAGTAATAGTAGTAGATGCAGGTAGGAGTCGGTCTACTAATCTTGGACGTGATGCCTATATAATGATCATTGCCTGGATATCGTCATGATTATTTGAAGTTCTATCAATTGCCTAACAGTAATTTGTTTACCCACCGTTTGCTATTTTTCTCGAGAGAAGCCACTAGTGAAACCTACGGCCCCCGGGTCTCTTCTTTAATATATTTGCCTTCGCGATCTATTTTTATTTGCTTTTATTTTCAGATCTATTAATCCAAAAATACCTTGCTGCGATTTTTACTTATTTATTTTATCTCGCGTTCCCGCGAGATCTATTTATTCAATCAACTACAATTTTACCTATCCTTTTACCCGTGAGGGATTGACAACCCCTCTCTTACGTCGGGTTGCAAGTATTTGTTCTTTGTTTGCAGGAGCTGTTTACGTGGTATTGCGTGGTTCTCCTACTGGTTCGATAACCTTGGTCTCATCACTGAGGGAAATACCTACCGTTGCTGTGCTGCATCATCCCTTCCTCTTTGGGGAAATACCGACGTAGTTCAAGCAAACATCAAAAGGAGTTTCTGGCGCCGTTGCCGGGGAGACATCATCAACATCTACCAGGTTCCTAATCACAAATCTCATCTCCTTGCAATTTACATTATTTTCCATTTGCCTCTCGTTTTCCTCTCCCCCACTTTACAAAAATTTGCCGTTTTATTCGCCCTCTTTTTCGTTCGCTGTTTTCTCGTCAGATCTGTTTTTGAGTGCAATCTTGTTGCGTAGTCACAATGACTCAAGAGAACACCAAGTTGTGTGATTTCTCCAATACCAACAACAATGATTTTATTAGCACTCCGATTGCTCCTCCCGCCACTAGTGCGGAATCTTGTGATATTAATGCCGCTTTGTTGAATCTCGTTATGAAAGATCAGTTTTCCGGTACTCCTAATGAGGATGCCGCGTCCCATCTTAACACATTCATGGATTTATGCGATATGCAAAAGAAAAAAGATGTGGACAATGATATTGTGAAGTTGAAATTATTCCCGTTTTCTTTGCGAGATTGTGCAAAAATTTGGTTTTCTTCTTTACCTCGCAATAGTATCGATTCTTGGAATAAGTGCAAAGATGCTTTTACTACTAAGTATTTTCCGCCCGCAAAAGTTATTTCCCTTAGAACCCAGATTATGAATTTCAAGCAACTTGAACATGAGCATGTTGCACAATCTTGGGAAAGGATGAAATTGATGTTAAGGAATTGCCCAACTCATGGGTTAAATCTTTGGATGATCATACAAATTTTTTATGCGGGATTGAATTTTGTGTCTCGAAATCTTTTAGATTCCACCACGGGTGGTACTTTTATGGAAATTACTTTGGGTGTAGCCACCAAATTGCTTGATAATATTATGGCAAATTATTCACAATGGCATACCGAAAGAGCTCCTACTAGTAAAAAAGTTAATTCGGTTGAAGAAATTTCTTCTTTGCGTGAAAAAGTTGATGCTCTTATGAAATTGGTTGCTAATAAAAGTGCTCCTATTGATTTTAATGATATGCCTTTGTCTACCATGATTGAGCAAAATAATGATGCCATAGATGTGAACTTTATTTCGCGAAACAATTTCAATAATAATGCTTATAGAGGTAATTTTAATCCTAGGCCTTTTCCTAGTAATTCCTCTAATAATTATGGTAATACCTATGGTAATACTTCTTATAATAATAATAGGAACCCCTCTGATCTTGAGAATAATATTAAAGAATTTATCAATACTCAAAAAGTTTTCAATACTACAATAGAAGAAAAACTGAATAAGATTGATGATATGTCTAGAAGTATTGATAGAATTTCTCATGATGTAGAAAATCTCAAGATGAAATTTTTTGTGCCTAAGGTTGAGGAATCAATTAAAGCTTTATAGGTTTCAATGGATGAAAGTAAGAAAAGAACCGCTATGCTTAGAGCTAAAAGAGAATTTTTAGAAAAAGTGTTTTCTAGTGATTGCTTTCATAAAAGTGATGAAGATCATAAAACGATTGGTGCTTCTTCTATTGACTTCTTGTTTAGTAAAATTAAGATTGATGAAAAATGGACTGGAGAAGAGTCAACTTTAGCTAGAAGGCGTCACGATAATTTGGAGGGTGAAAATCTTGTTGAAAATTTTGATAAAAGTGGGTTTGAAGAGGTCAAAACTTTAACTAGTGATGTGCCCACTCTTTTGGATTACAAAGACTTTAATTATGATAGTTGCTCTTTGGTTGATTGTATTTCTTTGTTGCAATCCATGATAAATTCACCCCATGCTTATGAACAAAATAAAGATTTTACTAAACATATTGTTGATGCTATGATGAAAGCTTTAGAAGAAAAGTTGGAATTAGAGGTTTCATTCCTAGAAAATTGCATGATGAATGGGAGCCTACTATCAAAGTCAAGATCAAAAATTATGAGTGCTTTGCTTTATGTGACTTGGGTGACAGTGTTTCTACAATTCCGAAATCTTTATGTGATGTGCTTGGTCTTACCGATATTGAAGAACGTTCTTTAAATTTGCACTTGGCGGATTCTACTATTAAAAAACCTATGGGAAGAATTAATGATGTTCTTATTCTTGCAAATAGGAATTATGTGCCCATAGATTTTATTGTTCTTGATATTGATTGCAATCCGTCTTGTCCAATTATTCTTGGTAGACCGTTTTTACGTACTATTGGTGCCATGATTGATATGAAAGAAGGCAATATTAAATTTCAATTTCCACTAAGGAAGGGTATGGAAAAATTCCCTAGAACTATAATTAAGCCACCATATGAATCAATCATGAGGGCATCTTATGGATCTCGAAACAAAGATGACAATACTTAGATCCTTTGCATTATGCCTAGCTAGGGGCGTAAAACAATAGCGCTCGTTGGGAGGCAACCCAACTTGTATCTTTTTGCTTTTTGGTTTTCTTGCTGTTTTCAATAAAATACCCAATTATGCTTCTGGTTAGATGTATTTTTGTGGTTTAAATTATTGTTTGTGCCAAGCAAAGCCTTTGGGATGATTTGGGTGATAGTTGATTTGATCTTGCTGAAAAACAGAAACTGTTGCGCTCAGGAAAACAATTATTATTTTTAACAGAAGAGTGATTTTGATTTGATTATTTTTGCAGAAGATTAATAAAAAAATTTCTCACGTTTTCCTAATTTTTCAGAATTTTTAGAGTTACAGAAGTATTCGAAGTTTTCAGATTGCTACAGACTGTTCTGTTTTTGACAGATTCTGTTTTCTTTGTGTTGTGTGCTTGTTTTGATGATTCTATGGTTTTCTTTGAAGAGTTTTTGCCATAGAAAAGTTGGAATACAGTAGATATAATGCAAAAATAAAATATGAATGGGTTTTCAACAGTACTTATAGTAGTGATTTGCTTTCTTATACTAACGGATCTCACGAAGGTTTTGTTGAGTTTTGTGTGATTGAAGTTTTCAAGTTTTGGGTGAGATCACGATGGATGAAGGAATAAGGATTAGCAAAAGGCTAAGCTTGGGGATGCCTGAGGCACCCCAAGGTAATATTCAAGAAGTATCAAGCAACTAAGCTTGGGGATGCCCCCGAGTGGCATCCCCTCTTTCTTCTAACGACCATCGGTATTTTACTTGGAACTATATTTTTATTCGTCACATATTATGAGTTTTGCTTGGAGCGTCTTGTATGATATGAGTCTTTGCTTGTTTTGCTTTTTATTTTGAGTCTTGAATCCTTGCTGGACACACCTTTTTGAGAGAGCCAAAAATTATGCTATGCTTGCTCCTATGCTTCACTTAAATCTTTAGAGCCTTGGAATTGCTCTAGTGCTTCACTTATATCTTTTTGAGCATGGTGTGCTTTATTATTTTTGAAGAAATGCTCTCATGCTTCACTTATATTTATTTGGGAGTTAGTAAAATTTTGAAGAAATTCTCTCTTGCTTCACTTAAATTAATTTGAGAGAAAGAAATATGATGCTCATGTTCTTCACTTATATTTGTTTGAGCTTATTAAAAGCAACATATGAAATTAGTCCCAAAGTGATAGATATCTGTCGCGGGAAACCACGGCCACCTATGGGACCAGGAGGCCCCTTGCTGGTTCGGCAGGGGGGCGTCGCGTTGCACAAAGAGCAGACGAGCGTGTGGCAGCACGACAGAGATCACACAGGCATTTTTACCCAGGTTCGGGCCGCCGTGAGGCGTAAAACCCTACTCCTACTTTGGTGGATTGATGGTGGAAAGGTGGTGGTGGAGTGTAGTACACTTGCCCGGCAAGGGTTGCCCCAGGGCGGCAGTGGCTACGCGCGTATGGGGGCCTGAGTTACCCAACCTTCTAACCCTCTCTACGGTTGCCATGGGCCTCCTTTTATAGATTAAGAGGTCACCACAATGGCAAAACAGTCATTATGCATTGATATGATAGCAAACCGTGTTATCATACCTAACTCTGTGGGCTGACAGGGCGCATTAAATGCACCGCTCAATGTCACATCGTTGGTTGCCCGGCAAGGTTTGCTGGGCTATCTCGCCAGCTCCACGCCTGCTCTCTTGACACGTCGCAGGACGGGTGTCATCTGCAGGTGTTTCCTGTAGGGAGAGGCTGCCATGTGGTGAATGGCTGCCACTTAGTCACTCCACGGTTTGACACCGCACTGATTGACGACGTGGGTCATGCTGGAGTAGTTGGTGAGGTTGTTTTGCCTCCATGTGCCCCGGCAGGCCCTGCCGGGACGTCTTGGACGTCGTCTTCCGGGGGTGGCCTCGCCCCTTGCCGAGCTCGCCTGCCCGGCAAAGGAGGCCCTTCTCCTGATGGTGCCTTGCTTCTTTGGCTTGATCTCGGTCCCTCTGATCTGCATGTTAGTCCTTTGAACCTCTTAGTCCCTTGTATTATGACTTGGGTTGGTGCTTCAATCTCGTCCCCGTGCCTGTGCATAGTCTGGGCAACAGACCCAGGGTTTGTTGCATCGACAGAAGCTCCCGGGCCTGCCTCGAATGCGCTGCCGGGCATCGTCGGGGTAGGGCCTAATAAGTGCATAGGCGGGGTCGCTGAAGAGGCTGGTCTCTTGAGGTCTTCTTTGCTTCTTCATTAGCCTTGATTCTGGGCCAGTTTCTGGTTTCTCCGCGCGTCGTGCGCAATGTTGTGGAAGAACTTTGATCGTGGTCTGCGGGTTCTCCTCGCCCCACGATCACGGGGCGGAAACTGCCATCCCACTTGCCTCCCGTTTCGCACGCACCTGCCACGTGTTTCGCATGCATTGGGTGTAGTAGGTGGTGGATGTGGAGGGCATGGGGAGGAGTGCCATGGCTGAAAATCGAGCGCTGATGGTTGGCGCAGAGGGTTGGCCTTGATCCTCAGAGCTCTAGAGGGTGCAGCGAGGCCGTATTAGAGGAGCGGGGCGGCCATTTCCCGTATGAGGAGCCAGCCCCTGCCTCTTCCCCCTATAAAAAGGGGCAGGGGTGGTGCCTCTCTGCACACACTTCTTCTTCTTCTCTGCAACTTTTCCCTTCTAGCCATGGTGAGAGGGCGAGGGCGCGACGGTGCCCCAGCAGCGGCGACGAGGGCTTCTACTCGACAGCGCATCCCTCCTCCTCCGGATCTTGTGGTGACAAAACCCGCCGCGAGGGGAGGAGGGAGGGGACAAGGTCGAGGTTGTCGTGGTGCTCGAGGAGGAGGAGGGCGGGGCGGCGCCTTGGCTGCGCCCCCGCCGGCGGCTCCTCCCCCGATGGAAGGCCACATCGGGGACCAACCTCGAGAGTTCATCATCAGGCTGTACAAGCCCCTGTGTGGTCATCTTCACCTTCCTACTCCCTTTGCGCGGGAGATGGAGCTCGAGCAACCGCGCGCTCTGAGGTTGCACATGAGGGGCTGTGGGAAGGGCAGCATGTGGGTTGATGTCGACTTCCTTGCCCCGCACGTCATGTACCTTCGCCGTGGCTGGAAGACTTTCGCCCGTGCCCACAGCTTCTCGGAGGGGCACGCTCTCCAGTTCAAATTAATGGAGAGCGGCCTGCTCTCCGTCAAGATCTTTGGGCGCTCGGGAGGTCGCTTAGGGTGCTGCGCGGAGAGCTCGACTGATGACGAAAGCTCCTCCTCGAGCGGAAGCGACGAGGAGGACAGTGACGGCGATGATGACGACAGCGAGCGGGGGAGCGACGACTCTGACTCCGACTGATCGCCGCCCGCACCATCTTCATCAGGCGGCAGCACCATCATCTGCATCCACATCTCCTTCTCGGCAGCACGATTTGCCGGGGAGTTGGATGCAGAGGTGGGGATGGTGCTCCCGGGCTCCTCCAGCAGTCCTCCAGCTGGACCCCGGCAGGCTTCCTCTCGGGCTGCAGCTCCGTTAGCCCTGCCGTGTCCTGCTAGCCCTGGTGGTGGCAGTCGACGGGTCGCCTCCGCCGTGCTCTCCATCGATGCATTCCCCGGTGCTCCCGCTCCCGTCGGGCTACCTCTCCCGGAGCCCGAGGGGGGGCGGGCTGGGCTCCCGCCCAGGCACTCCTTTTGCCCTCCTCGCCTTCGACGGCCGTGCCTAGGAGGAGAGGGACAAGAAAGGGCATTATGGGGCACTTATCTTTTTTTGATCTTAAATCCGCAGGCACTTGCCAAATTTTAAGTCAAATAATGTAATCTCTCGAGTCCATGTTTGTGTTCTGTAATGCTTGTACTTGTACCAGCATATTAATGAAAAAGATGAACCTTGTCGGGAACCCGTGCATGTGTATGTCCATGCAGAGGCGAGATGCCTCTTTAGTGTAAATAAATGAGTTTTCCCCGGCAGGCTATCTTGTCGGCACCTTTTTTGTCTGCCGGAGAGTTGTGTCTACCAGGCAACAGGCAAAGGGGCCAGCCCCCCGCCAACTTCTTTTTACCAAAGGCAACTACGACCATCCTGTCCGAAGCAACGTTCGAGTCAGGGATGGGAGCACCTAAGTCTCAAAAGAGTGGCGGGGTTTTCTTATGCACAAGTTATAACTTACATAACACTAATGGACAGGAGGTAGAACTTATCTGTTTGGCTTGCCGGGGATCGCAGTGCCGGGCAATCTTCTCAACTCCTTGTCAAAGCCGAGTTCACGGCAGGAACCTGCAGCTTTATGCGGATGAGAATGAATGCAGGATGCGATCCTATCTATATGCATATGCAAATACTCATGAAATGCTTATGCAGTGATCTTGGAATGCTCATGCATGCAATCTTGGTCGGGGGCCCCCCACAGCGCTTCTTTATTTTCTCTTGCACAGGGTCATCGCCCTGGCTTTGTACAAGGGGTTACATGCAGCTGAGGCAAGGCCTGTACAAAAGGGTGGCTGCCGGGCAGGGCCCGACGGCCGCGCCTTACGGGTAGAACTTGCGGAGATGCTCAATATTCCATGAGTTTTGCAACTGAATGCTATCTCCGGTCTCCAGACGGACTGCGCCAGGTCTGGTGACTCGTACAACCTGGTAAGGGCCTTCCCACTTCGGTGACAACTTGTTTGTACCCTTGGCGGACTGAACACGCCTAAGGACAAGGTCACCTTCCTCAAAACACCGGGCATGAACCCTGCGGATATGATAGCGACGCAGGGCTTGCTGATAGCGTGTAGCACGCGTAGCAGCTCGGAGATGGTTCTCCTCGAGTAGCACAGCGTCGTCACGCCAGTGCTGATCTTGCGCTACTTCATCGTAGGCAAGCATTCGAGGCGACCCGTAAATGAGTTCCGTGGGGATAACTGCTTCTGCCCCGTAGAGCAGGGAGAAGGGAGTCTGCCCGGTAGCTCGGTTTGGTGTCGTTCTAAGGGACCAGAGAACTACCGGCAGCTCCTCGATCCACCGCCTGCCATGCTTCTGCAGTGTATCAAAGGTTCTCGTCTTGAGTCCAAGCAAGCACTTCAGTGTTCGCCCTCTTAGCTTGCCCATTGCTCCGGGGGTGTGCCACAGAGGTAAATGAGATCTTGCATCCGAGGGCATGAACATATTGCATGAAGGCACGACTCGTGAACTGGGTGCCGTTGTCGGTAATGATCCTTGCCGGAACTCCAAAATGACACCAATTCTTTCAAGAACTTGATAGCTGACTGAGCAGTCACCTTTCTCACGGCAGTCACTTCCGTCCACTTTGTAAACTTGTCGATAGCAACGAACAAGAATTTAAAGCCCCCGATTGCTTGGGGGAAGGGGCCGAGGATATCGAGCCCCCAGACCGAAAATGGCCATGATAGAGGGGATTGTTTGAAGAGCTTGGGCAGGCAGGTGGGTTTTCTTGGAATGGAACTGGCAGCTTTCACATTTGGTCACTAGCTCGACCGCATCTTGGAGGGCTGTGGGCCAATAGAATCCTTGCCGTAATGCTTTCCCAACTAGTGCCCTTGATCCAATGTGGGAGCCGCACATGCCTTTGTGTATCTCAGCCAGCAGTTCCTTTCCTTCTTCCCGGCAGACACACTTTAAGTTCACACCATTGGGCCTCCTTTTGTACAGAGTGCAATCGACAAACTGATACATACTAGCCCTCCAGGCTACTTTTTCAGCTTCGTCTTGGTTGCCGGGAAGCTCTCCAGTTTGGAGGAAGTGAACAATGTGCCTTGCCCAAGTTGGAGCCTGGGGCTCGGCAACGAGGACTAGCGGCACCTCCTCTTCTACGGGAGCACATGCCTCGTTCGCGGGGTACATGGGCCCTGCTGGAGGGTGTGGTCCGGCAGACTGCGAGGAGTTGTTTCCGGCAGGGTCTCTGCCAGGAGCGGACGGCTCTACCGGGAGAGGCTTACCGGAGTCCAACTTTCTCCTTTTCCGGGCCATTGTTGCTGGGGATACGGAGGGCTGAGTGAGATGGAGAACAAAAGTCCCTGGTTCCACAGGGAGCTTCTGCGCAGCACACTTTGACAGATGATCAGCTATGCTGTTTTCCGCATGGGGTACGTGCTCTGTTTGCAATCCATCAAAGTGTTCCTCCAATCTCCTCACTTCCTCGACGTATGCCTCCATCAATGGACTTTGGTAATCCTTGTTAACTTGTCTCACCACAAGCTGTGAATCTCCTCGAATGATCAGCTTCTTAATTCCCAATTCAGCTGCAATCCTAAGCCCGGCAAGGAGCCCTCCATATTCTGTTGTGTTGTTGGTTGCTTCTTCCCGGGCAAAATGCATTTGGACGACGTACCTCAAGTGCTCCCCGGAGGGGGCAACAAGAAGCATGCTAGCTCCTGCACCTTGTAGGGAAAAAGCACCATCAAAATACATAATCCATTCTTGGGGCGATTCCTTGCCGGGGATAGCTGTCTCCGTCACTTCCTCATCAGGGGTTGGCGTCCATTCTGCAATAAACTCTGCCAATGCCCTGCTCTGAATAGTTGACATGCTTTCAAACTTCAAACCAAAACTGGATAACTCCAAAGCCCACTCCACTATTCTGCCGGTAGCCTCAGGGTTTTGGATTATCTGTTGCAACGGGAAACGAGTGACAACCGTGATCTCATGGGCTTGGAAGTAGTGGCGCAGTTTCCTTGAGGCCATGATGAGACCAAAAATCAACTTTTGCACGCCAGAGTACCTCGATCTAGCCCCCTGTAATAAGGAGCTGATGAAGTACACTGGGCACTGCACCACTTTCTTCCTTGCCGCGTCCTTGGGGTTGCTCTTGTTGCCGTGCTCATTGCAGTCCTGATCCTTCTCTGACTCTGCCGGTCTCTGCTCACTCTCTGCCTCATCCACTTCTCGATGCACTACCAAAGCTACACTGACTACTTGGTTGGTTGCCGCTAAGTACAGCAGCAATGGCTCCTGGGGTTTGGGAGTGACCAAGGTAGGCACGGAGGACAAGTAGGCCTTCAACTCTTGCAAAGCTGCATCTGCTTCCGGGGTCCACTTCATGGGTTCTGCCTTCTTCAAAATTTTGAAGAACGACAAGGCGCGCTCGGCAGACTTGGAGATGAATCTGCTTAGCGTGGCAACGCATCCTGATAGACGCCTCACATCCTTAATTGTCCTTGGTGCTTGGATCTGCTCGATAGCCTTGATCTTGTCGGGATTGGCTTCTATCCCACGATGGGATACAAAGAACCCAAGCAACTTGCCGGAGGGAACACCAAATACACACTTCTCCGGGTTGAGCTTCAAATTGATTTTGCGCAGATTAGCAAACATCTCCTCCAAATCTTGAATAAGGGTGGCCCTATCCTTGGTCTTAACCACAATATCATCCATATAGGCTTCTATGTTTCTGTGCAATTGTGGCTTAAAACCAATCTGGATTACCCTTGCAAAAGTGGACCCGGCACTCTTTAGCCCGAATGGCATGCGGACAAAACAGTACGTACCACATGGAGTGATGAACGATGTCTTCTCTTCATCTTCCTTGGACATGAAGATTTGGTGATACCCAGAATACGCATCCAGAAAGGAGAGCAAATCACAACCTGAAGTGGAATCCACAATCTGATCGATACGCGGCAAGGGAAACGGGTCCTTCGGGCAAGCCTTGTTGAGATTTGTGAAATCTATGCAAAGCCTCCACTTCCCGTTAGCCTTCCGGACTACCACTGGGTTTGCCAACCACGTGGGATGCAGTACTCCTCTGACCAATCCAGCTGCCTCTAGTCTCTTGATCTCTTCTGCAATGAACTGCTGCCTCTCCAAGGCCTGCTTCCAGACTTTCTGCTTGACAGGTCGGGCATGTGGGCAGACATCAAGGTGGTGCTCGATTACCTCCCTGGGAACACCGGGGATATCAGATGGTTGCCAGGCAAACACATCGATATTCGCCAACAGGAAGGCAACGAGTGCGCTTTCCTATTTGTCATCGAGGGTGGCGCTGATAGTGAAAGTACCATCAACGCCAGCCAGCCCTGCCGGGACCTTCTTCACTTGGGGTGCAGCGACCTTGGATCTCTTGCCATTGGAACACTCCGGCACGTTGTCAACGGGTGCCGTGCACTCGATGGGGGAACGCTTCCCGGACTCTTTGCCGGAGCCCCTGCAATCCCTCTTCTTTCCTTTGCTTTCCTTAGCGGGAGCTACTGCTGCCGCTGCCTCTACTGCGACCGCATCCCGGTACATCTTGTCCGCACAAATGATTGCATCCTTCTCATCTGATGGGATGTGATGACTCCCAGTGGCCCAGGCATCTTCAAGGTGTTGTAGGCATAGTGAGATGCTGCCATGAACTTAGCCAGGGCCGGGCATCCAAGAATCCCATTGTATGGCAGGGGGAGATCAACCACATCAAACACAATCCTCTCAGTCCGGTAGTTCAGTTCTCCCCCAAACGTTACCGGCAACGTGATCTTTCCCTTAGGATGGCTCCTGCCGGGATTAACTCCTTGAAATGTGCCGGTAACCTCCAGCTCTTCCTCTGCTATCTGAAGCTTGCTGATAACTGCTGGGGAAATCAGATTCAACCCGGCCCCGCCGTCGACCAACATCTCTGTGACCTTGAGGTTGCGGATTGTTGGGGAGACCAACAATGGCAAACACCCTACCGCAGTGGTACGGCTAGGATGATCCTCCTCGTCAAAGATGATGGGCGTACGGGACCACTTGAGCGGCTTCCGGGCCTCGGGCGCTGGCTCCACGGCATTGACTTCTCGCGCCCACTGCTTGAGTTGGCGGTGAGAGGTGTGCAGAGATGCACCCCCGTCAATGCATAGGGCATCGGTGGCCTTCTGAAACTCTTGCTCACTCGTTTCCTCTCCATCCCCTCCATCACTCTCATCACCATAGGCTTCCTTCTCTCAACCTCTGGCGGGTTTTCCTTGGTTCCGAAAGGGTTTGCCGGGGCGATTTACTTCACCACCTCGGCCCTTGCTGCCAGCAACATTCCGACCCTTTTCCTTGTCACTCTTCTTATACTCTGCTTTCTGTCTTTTGACAAGCTGCTCAACCTGATAACACTCTTGAAGGTCGTGGCCCTTGGTCCGATGAATCTTGCAATACGGCCCATCACCTTTCCCGGCTTTCTCAGCAGTAGCGGCTTTCCGGCAGTCAGTGCACACGGCAGCTTCCTTGCCGGGGGCCTCAGCTTTGGCCTTCTTGCCGGTACTAGGCGTACCCGATCCTTCAACAGTCATTACTGCCTTATCCCTTCGCTTCTTACTGCGCTTCTTGCTCTTCTTCTGACTGGTTGATTCATCCTCAACCTCTGAATCAATATTGGTGCAATCTTCCTCTCCGGCCAACTTTCTTCCCTCCTCCATCCGAGCACACTTATCCACCAACGTGTAGAGCTCCTTCACAGTATTGGGCAACCGTACGTTCATCTTGGAATGTATTCGGCGGTTGCACACATTGGACTGGAAGGCGGCTATCACGGCTGCCGGATGGATACTTGGGATATTTCTATGAACTTTGCTGAATCTCTGTAAATACTTACGGAGGGTCTCTCCTTCCTTTTGTTGGAGAAGCTGCAAGTCGCTGGGTCTGCCCGGCTCTTGGTGGCCACCGGTGAAGGCACCAATGAACTCATGGCACAGGTCTGCCCATGACGAAATGGAGTTCTCCGGCAGGTGCATCAGCCAAGAGCTCACATTGGACTTGAGGGCCAAAGGAAAGTAGTTGGCGAACATCTTCTCATCTCTTCCCCCGGCAGCCTGAACAGCGATGGTGTAGATGCTCAGGAACTCTGCCGGGTTCAGCCTCCCATCGTACTTCTCAGGTATCTCTGGCTTGAACGTGCGAACGGACGGCCAACGGACTTGCCGTAGCTCACGGGTAAAGGTAGGGCAGCCAACCTCGAAAGGTAGGCACCCGCCAATACCGAGCGCGGGCTCGTCGACGCCGGGGCCGTCGCACCCATCGGTCCGGCAGAGGTCGTCGCGGCGTTGCTCGACAACAGCGCGCGTGTCTCCTCTCCGCCTATCCTCCAGGGCTCGTCGTTGGCCTGGAGATGCTCGAGGGTCAGAAGAGGCCATCGAGACGTCGTCGGGGTCTTGATTCTGTTGCGCTCGCGCTGGCTGCCGTGGCGGGGACAGCACCATGGGGACGGCCCCTTCTGTACGGTCAGCAGCATGAGCCGTTGCAGTCGCTTGGGGCAGCCGTGGCGGGCCAGCCCGCCGTGAGCCCCCAGCTTCGGCGAAACCGAGCAGACTTTGGATGGTGGCATGCCATTCGTCCATTTGCTCGACCGTTGGTGGAAACCTTAGCAGCAGCTGAGCCCGCGCCATGGCCTCCGAGGCTGTACTTGGCATGGGTGATGATGAAGTCGATCGTACTGTCGCTCGGCTCCTGATGGTGCCAGTGGCAGCAGCACTGCGCCCCCGCTGCTGCGGGGCGACCACCTGGATGGCAGGGTGGTGCGACGAAGGCGCTCGAGGGCCAGTGGCTCCGTCAGGCGCAGCGGCTTGGTCGACCCGTCCCGGGGAAGGTGCACGTGTTGCGACCGCACCCGTGGTGGGAGCGGTCGGAGGGCGGCGATTCGCCCCGGCCCGAGCGCCGTTGCTGCGGCTGTGCCCGTCGGCGGGCGGAAGGGGCGCAGATGGAGTAACCCCTTCACTCGGACCTTGTGGAGCGTGGCCGTCGGGATGTTGCTGATGCTGCTCTCCTCCGATGTCTCCTACTCCTGCGTCGGCCGAGGGGGAAGTGGTGACGGCGCCGCCTGCTCCGACCACATCCCCACCAGCGTCCGCGTCCCCGCATGTCTCCGCACCCCCCGCAGCGTTAGAGGCCGCGGGCGGCGGAGCCTTCGAGGTGGAAGGACGAGCCGAAGAACCGGGTTTCTTCTTGGGCGCCATGGTCGATGGCGTCGTCGATGATGCTGATGGTGATGAAGGTGACGCGCTACACACACCTTCAGGTTCGCACAAGCGGTCCCCCTACTTGGCGCGCCAAAGATGTCGCGGGAAACCACGGCCACCTATGGGACCAGGAGGCCCCTTGCTGGTTCGGCAGGGGGGCGTCGCATTGCACAAAGAGCAGACGATCGTGTGGCAGCACGGTAGAGATCACACAGGCATTTTTACTCAGGTTCGGGCCGCTGTGAGGCGTAAAACCCTACTCCTGCTTTGGTGGATTGATGGTGGAAAGGTGGTGGTGGAGCGTAGTACACTTGCTCGGCAAGGGTTGCCCCAGGGCGGCAGTGGCTACGCACGTATGGGGGTCTTAGTTACCCAACCTTCTAACCCTCTCTACGGTTGCCATGGGCCTCCTTTTATAGATTAAGGGATCACCACAATGGCAAAATTGTCATTATGCACTGATAAGATAGCAAACAGTGCTATCATACCTAACTCTGCGGGCTGACAGGGCGCATTAAATGCACCGCTCAACGTCAAATCGTTGGTTGCCTGGCAAGGCTTGCCGGGCTATCTCGCCAGCTCCACGCCTGCTCGCTTGACACGTAGCAGGACGGGTGTCATCTGCAGGTGTTTCCTGTAGGGAGAGGCTACCATGTGGTGAACTGCTGCCACTTAGTCACTCTGCGGTTTGACACCGCACTGATTGATGACGTGGGTCGTGGTGGAGTAGTTGGTGAGGTGGTTTTGCCTCCGTATGCCCCGGCAGGCCCTGCCAGGACGTCTTGGACATCGTCTTCCGGGGGTGGCCTCGCCCCTTGCCGAGTTCGCTTGCCCGGCAAAGGAGGCGCTTCTCCTGATGGTGCCTTGCTTCTTTGGCTTGATCTTGGTCCCTCTGATCTGCATGTTAGTCCTTTGAACCTCTTAGTCCCTTGTATTCTGACTTGGGTTGGTGCTTCAATCTCGTCCCCATGCCTGTGCACAGTCTGGGCAACAGACCCAGGGTTTGTTGCACCGACAATATCCAAGGAGGATATAATAAAAACTTTCATGAAGATCATTGGACAAAATAAACTTGATTCTTTGTAATAGTTTTAAGATATGATGATAGTGATATGTGAGACATGTCGATGAGTAATTATGCTTTAGTAAGAATATTGGTGTTAAGGTTCATGATTCCCTATGCAAGCACGAAAGTCAATAGTTATGCAATGAAATTACATCCTACTTGTGGTGCATTATTCGGTGTTAGTTATGCTTAATGCTCGCGTATGAGATTTTTCGTTTCTTGGTTGGATGCTTCTCAATCTTTTGCTAGCCTTCATTTTGCACTAAGTATGATCACTACTTGTGCATCCAAATCCTTTAAACCAGTTTTTGCCATATGAGTCCATTATACCTACCTATATGTAGTATTTCCGTGCCGTTCTAAGCCATCTCTAATTTTCAAAATAAACTTCTCTTTTGTGCGCTCATACCGCTCACGAAACGGTAGGGGGTGGCTAATATATTTCCATGCTAGATGTGTTATTCTCACGATGAGTGTTTATTCACTTGTCATTGCACAAGAGTACAGCAAAGGTATTAGGGATGCCAGTCTCGAAATAAAAAATGAATTTACTTTATGTTGTCAAATAAT
This sequence comes from Thinopyrum elongatum, assembly GCA_011799875.1. NCBI lineage: Eukaryota > Viridiplantae > Streptophyta > Magnoliopsida > Poales > Poaceae > Thinopyrum > Thinopyrum elongatum. The sequence goes on along the minus strand of CM022302.1, from coordinate 75,186,182 downwards.
AAATTCCTTGGAAAGTGTTGGTATGGAGGGCACCCGTGGATACAGTTAGCCATGGAAAGTGAAAGTATGGTGGAAAAAGGAATAAACTTTATTTTCTCTTTGGGAACCGGCTATGATATATCTAGCATGGAAAGTATTGGAAACTTCTCGATCGTTCTTGTTGGCAGGAAAAGCATGCCTCCCAAAATGTTTTTATCTCTATTATTTTTTCGCTTTGAGCTCTGGCACCTCTACAAATCCATACTTCCCTCCGCGAAGGGCCTTTCTATTTACTTTATGCAATTTTTCTTTGAGTCTCCATCTTCTCTTATAAAGCGCCAACTAAGGGGCACTATGATCGTATTTGAGCATTGGGTGTAGCTAATATGCGAGTGTGTTTCATGAATGGATCAATGATTGAGCATAATGGGCAAGGGATAGCTTGCTTTAGCGTTGATATTTTGAAAGACATGGTTGCTTGTTGATATGCTTGAGTATTAAAGTCCTCATGTCAAAACTAGATTATTGCTTTGAATCATATAAAAGTCCAAATGTCCATGCTACAAAGAAAAGAATATGTGATGAACATGTTAGGCAGCATTCCACATCAAAAATTCTGTTTTTATCATTTACCTACTCGAGGACGAGCAGGAATTAAGCTTGGGGATGCTGATATGTCTCCAACGTATCTATAATTTTTGATTGTTCCATGCTGTTATATTATCATTCTTGGATGTTTTACAATCATTTTATAGCAACTTTATATCATTTTTTGGGACTAACCAATTGACATAGTGCCCAGTGCCAGTTGCTATTTTCTGCTTGTTTTTTACTTCGCAGGAAATCAATACTTTTTGGAGAATTTTTTTGGACCAGAAGACATCCAGTGGGCCCAAGAAGTAACGAAGAGGGGGCCCGAGGTGTGCACAAGACACCAGGGCGCGCCTGGGCCCCCAGGCGCGCCCTGATGGGTTGTGCCCACCTCGGTGACCTCCCGCACCGCCTCTTTTCTCTATAAATACCCCAATATTCCAGAAACCCTAGGGGAGTCGACGAAAATCAATTCCAGCCGCCGCAAGTTCCAGAAACCACAGATCCAATCTAGACACCATCACGGAGGGGTTCATCATCCTCATTGGTGCCTCTCCGATGATGCGTGAGTAGTTCATTGTAGACCTACGGGTCCGTAGTTAGTAGCTAGATGGCTTTCTCTCTCTCTTTTGATTCTCAATACAATGGTCTCTCGGAGATCTATTTGATGTAACTCTTTTTTGCGTTGTGTTTGTTGGGATCCGATGAACTTTGAGTTTATGATTAGATCTATGTTTTTATCCATGAAAGTTATTTGAGTCTTTTGATCTCTTATATGCATGATTACTTATAGCCTCGTATTTTTCTCCGATATTTGGGTTTTGTTTGGCCAACTTGATCTATTTATCTTGCAACGGGAAGAGGTGCTTTGTGATGGGTTCGATCTTACGGTGCTTGATCCCAGTGACAGAAGGGGAAACGACATGTATGCATCGTTGCTATTAAGGATAACAAGATGGGGTTTATTTCTACATAAATAAATCTTGTCTACATCATGTCATCCTTCTTAATGCATTACTCCATTTCTCCATGAACTTAATACACTAGATGCATGCTGGATAGCGGTCGATGTGTGGAGTAATAGTAGTAGATGCAGGCAGGAGGCGGTCTACTAATCTTGGACGTGATGCCTATATAATGATCATTGCCTGGATATCGTCATGATTATTTGAGGTTCTATCAATTGCCCAACAGTAATTTGTTTACCCACCATTTGCTATTTTTCTCGAGAGAAGCCACTAGTGAAACCTACGGCCCCCGGGTCTCTTCTTTAATATATTTGCCTTCGCGATCTATTTTTATTTTCTTTTATTTTTAGATCTATTAATCCAAAAATACAAAAATACCTTGCTGCAATTTTTACTTATTTATTTTATCTTGCGTTCCCGCGAGATCTATTTATTCAATCTACTACAATTTTACCTATCCTTTTACCCATGAGGGATTGACAACCCCTCTCTTACGTCGGGTTGCAAGTATTTGTTCTTTGTGTGCAGGAGCTGTTTACGTGGTGTTGCGTGGTTCTCCTACTGGTTCGATAACCTTGGTCTCATCACTGAGGGAAATACCTAACATTGCTGTGTTGAATCATCCCTTCCTCTTTGGGGAAATACCGACGTAGTTCAAGCTAACATCAATTACCGTACCACTCTGGTGCGGATCGTGCTCTGTTTGACCTACGAAGTTCAGTAGTAACTTGATCTGAAGTTTTATGATCATCATTAGCTTCCTCTCTAGTTGGTGTACGCATCACAGGAACGGTTTTCTGTGATGTACTATTTTCCAAGTCGAGAGAAGGTACAATTACCTCATCAAGTTCTACTTTCCTCCCACTCACTTCTTTCGAGAGAAACTCCTTCTCTAGAAAGGACCCATTCTTAGCAACAAAGACCTTGCCTTCGGATCTGTGGTAGAAGGTGTACCCAATGGTTTCCTTAGGGTATCCTATGAAGACGCACTTCTCCGATTTGGGTTCGAGCTTATCAGGCTGAAGCCTTTTGACATAAGTGTCGCAACCCCAAACTTTAAGAAATGACAGCTTAGGTTTCTTGCCAAAACACAGTTCATACGGTGTCATCTCAACGGATTTAGATGGTGCCCTATTTAATGTGAATGCGGCTATCTCTAATGCATAACCCCAAAACGATAGTGGTAAATCGGTAAGAGACATCATAGATCGCACCATATCTAATAAACTACGGTTACGACATTCAGACACACCATTACGTTGTGGTGTTCCAGGAGTTGTGAAACAATTCCACATTGTTTTAAATGAAGGCCAAACTCATAACTCAAATATTCGCCTTCGCGATCAGATCGTAGAAACTTTATTTTCTTCTTACGATGATTCTCCACTTCACTCTGAAATTATTTGAACTTTTCCAATGTTTTAAACTTGTGTTTCATTAAGTAGATATTCCCATACCTACTCAAATCATATGTGAAGGTCAGAAAATAACAATACCAACCGCGTGCTTCAACACTCATCGGACCGCATACATTGGTATGTATTATTTCCAATAAGTCATTAGCTCGCTCCATTGTTCCGGAGAACAGAGTTTTAGTCATCTTGCCCATGAGGCATGGTTCGCAGGTATCAAATGATTCATAACCAAGTGATTCCAAAAGCCCATCTGCATGGAGTTTCTTCATGCGCTTTACACCAATATGACCTAAACGGCAGTGCCACAAATATGTTGCACTATCATTATCAACTTTGCATCTTTTGGCATCAATATTATGAATATGTGTATCACTACAATCGAGATTCAACAAGAATAGACCACTCTTCAAGGGTGCATGACCATAAAAGATATTATTCATATAAATAGAACAACCATTATTCTCTAACTTAAATGAATAACCGTCTCGTAATAAACAAGATCCAGATGTAATGTTCATGCTCAACGCAGGCACCAAATAACAATTATTGAGGTCTAAAACTAATCCCGAATGTAGATGTAGAGGTAGCGTGCCGACGGCGATCACATCGACCTTGGAACCATTTCCGATGCGCATCGTCACCTCGTCCTTAGCCAATCTTCGTTTATTCCGCAGCTCCTATTTCGAGTTACAAATATGAGCAACCGAACCAGTATCAAATACCCAGGTGCTGCTACGAGCATTAGTAAGGTACACATCAATAACATGTATATCAAATATACCTTTGTTCACTTTGCCATCCTTCTTATCCACCAAATACTTGGGGCAGTTCCGCTTCCAGTGACCACTCCCTATGCAGTAGAAGCACTCAGTTTCAGGCTTGGGTCCATCTTTGGGTTTCTTCCCGGTAGTGGCAACTTGCTTGCCATTCTTCTTGAAGTTCCCTTTCTTTCCCTTGCCCTTTTTCTTGAAACTAGTGGTCTTGTTAACCATCAACACTTGATGCTCCTTCTTGATTTCTATCTCCGCGGCCTTAAGCATTGTGAAGAGCTCGGGAATTTTTTTGTTCATCCCTTGCATGTTATAGTTCATCACGAAGCCTTTGTAGCTTGGTGGCAGTGATTGAAGAACTCTGTCAATAACACAATCAACTGGAAGATCAATTCCCAGCTGAGTCAAGTGATTATAATACCCCAGACATTTTGAGTATGTGTTCACTGACATAACTGTTCTCCTCCATTTTGCAGCTATAGAACTTGTTCTAAACTTCATATCTCTCAACCCGGGCATTTGCTTGAAATATTAACTTCAACTCCTGGAACATCTCATATGCTCCATGACGTTCAAAGCGTCTTTGAAGTCCTGGTTCTAAGCCGTAAAGCATGGCACACTAAACTATAGAGTAGTCATCAGATCGAGCTTGTCAGACATTCATAACATCTGCATCAACTCCTGCAGCAGGCCTGTCACCTAGCGGTGCATCAAGGACATAATTCTTCTGTGGAGCAATGAGGATAATCCTCAAGTTACGGACCCAGTCTGTGTAGTTGCTACCATCATCTTTCAACTTAGCTTTCTCTAGGAACGCATTAAAATTCAGGGGAACGGTAGCACGGGCCATTGATCTACAACATAGATATGCAAATACTATCAGGACTAAGTTCATGATAAATTAAGTTCAATTAATCAAATTACTAATGAACTCCCACTTAAATAAACATCCCTCAAGTTTTCTAAGTGATACATGATCCAAATCAACTAACCCATGTTTGATCATCACGTGAGATGGGGTAGTCATCAATGGTGAACATCTCTATGTTGATCATATCTACTATATGACTCATGTTCGACCTTTCGGTCTCTAGTGTTCCGAGACGATGTCTGTACATGCTATGCTCTTCAAGTTTAACCCAAGTATTCTGTACGTGCAAAACTGTCTTACACTCGTTGTATGTGAAAGTAGAGTCTATCACACCCAATCATCACGAGGTGCTTCGAAACAACGAACTTTAACAACGGTGCATACTCGGGGAGAACACTTTTTTATCTTGAAATTTAGTGAAGGGATCATCTTATAATGCTACCACCATTCTAAGCAAGATAAGATGCATAAAAGATAAACATCACATGAAATCAAAAATATGTGACATGATATGGCCATCATCATCTTGTGCTTTTGATCTCCATCTACAAAGCATCATCATGATCTCCATCATCACCGGCTCGACACCTTGACCTCCATCGTTGCGTCGTGGTCGTCTCGCAAACTATTGCTTCTACAACTATCGCTAATGCATAGTGATAAAGTAAAGCAATTACATGGCATTTGCATTTCATACAATAAAGAGACAACCATAAGGCTCCTGTCGGTTGCCGATAACTTACAAAACAAGATCATCTCATACAATAATGTGTATCACATCATGTCTTGACCATATCACATCACAACATGCCCTGCAAAAACAAGTTAGACGTCCTCTACTTTGTTGTTGCAAGTTTTACGTGGCTGCTACGGGCTTCTAGCAAGAACCGTTCTTACCTACGGCAAAAAAACCACAACGGTGATTCATCAAGTTTGCTGTTTTAACCTTCTTCAAGGACCGGCCGCAGTCAAATTCTATTCAACTAAAGTAGGAGAAACAGACACTCGCCAGCCACCTTTATGCAAAACTAGTTGCATGTCTGTCGGTAGAACCGGTCTCATGTACGTGGACATGTAAGGTTGGTCCGGGCCGCTTCATCCCACAATACAGCTGAATCAAAAAAGGCGTTGGTGGTAAGCAGTATGACTATCACCGCCCACAACTCTTTGTGTTCTACTCGTGCATATCATCTACGCATAGACCTGGCTCGGATGCCACTGTTGGGAAACGATGCATGGAAAACAAAAAAATTTCTACGCCCACGCAAGATCTATCAAGGAGATGCATAGCAACAAGAGGGGAGAGTGTGTCTACGTACCCTCGTAGACAGTAAGTGGAAGTGTTTGACAACACGGTTGATGTAGTCGTACTTTCTTTGTGATGCAACCGATCGAGTACCGAACGTACGACACCTCCGCGTTCAGCACACGTTCAGCTCGGTGACGTCCGCGCCTTCTTGATCCAGCAAGACGGCGAGGTAGTGGATGAGTTCTGGTAGCACGACGGCATGGTTACGGTGACGGTGAAGTTATCTCCGCAGGGCTTCGCCTAAGCACTACGAAAATATGATCGGGGGTGTAAACGGTGGAGGAGGGCGCCGCACACTGCTAGGCAATTGTCTGTTGTGTGCTAGGTGCCCCCTCCCACATATATATAGGTGGGAGGGAGGGAGGAGCAGCCAAGGTGGGGTGCCCAAGTAGGGGGAATCCTACTTGGGGTCTCTCCCAAGCCGCGCTCCCTTCCTTATTTGGAGCGCGGGAGGAAGGAAGGAGGAGGTGGCGCCCCCCCTTTCCTTTCTCTCCTGAGGAGCGAAAGGCAGGAGGGGCCACCCCTCCCCTTTCCTTCCCCTTAGGGCCGGCCAACCATGGGAGGGGTGCACCAGACCCCTAGTGGGCTGGTCTGTCCCCTCCTTTGGCCCATAAGGCCCATAACTTCCCGGGGGGGGGGGGGGATGCCCGGAACCCCTTCCGGTGACCCGATAACTTCCCGGTACGTCCCGAAACACTTCCGGTGTCCAAATACCATCGTCCTATATATCAATCTTTACCACTCGACCATTTCAAGACTCCTCATCATGTCCGTGATCTCATCTGGGATTCCGAACAACATTCGGTCACCAAATCATATAGGGACAATTCCATTTCTCCCCCTAACTTGAACCCACACCTGGTATTTACCCCTAAATTTTGAGTATGCTCAAAAATACCTCTGCGCCGTTAGGTGGTGTTATAGAAATACCCTTGAGCGCCGTTTCTGTTAGGTCAAAGGGGTTTGACCATGTGCTTTGTCCAAAATGCCCCTGGATGGTACTAGTCCACATTTTGGTAAAGAAAAAAACTAAGTCAAAGTTAGACCAGTCAACGGAGACTGGTCAAATTTGGTTTTGGAGGCCCACATGTCATTCTCTCTTTAAGGTTTTTATAACTGTTTTATAGTTAGTAAAGGGCCCATGAGTCAGTGAAACACTTAACTAGAGGGTTAGCCTAAATCGCTTTTTAACGACAGCGGCTAAACACCGGCGCCCGCATGAAGGCACAACGGCGATGTACGGGAGGATGCCGGAGAGGTCTATGGCCTTCAGAGTGGTCCTACGAGGCTGCGGGCATGAAGACGAACTGGACTGAGTTGGTCGGAGACCGTGCGGTGGCCGTGAGGATGGGCAACAGTGAGCTCGAGTGGTGGCGACGGGCGGAGCTCATGGGGAGAGGTTCTCGGGGATGCAGGGAAGCTCGAGGGCGCACCAGGTCATTCAAGAGGTTGTCTTGGAGCTGAGTAACTAGGGGGAATCCTCCTAGATTCATGGCTTGGGGAGATCGGGCAACAGCCGCAATCCACCGGAGTTGGGGAAGACGATGAGTGAGCCATCGATTTCGGGTGCCTCGGTCTGATTTATCCTGCTGGAAAACAAATCGGGAAGTGCTCGATCTAATCGGCCACAAACCACGCCTGCGAGCCTAAAGCTGGCCGCCGCCGAAGGTGAGCGAGAGGGAGAGACACACACACACAGAGGTAAGAGAGAATACACTTTTCTTTTCTTTTTTGGTGGGTCCACCTGTAAGTGAGAGAGGGGGTGAGAGAGAGAGAGAGAGAGTTTTTTCTTTTCTTTTTCCTAGGGTAGGTCCTACCTGTAAGTGTCATACGTGTAGAGGGGCAAAACTGGCCAGAAAATGTCCCATAGCCGATCAAACGCCTTTGACCACACAGAAATGGTACGGAAGGGTATTTCTATAAGAAGCTTTGACGGAAGAGGAGCATTTTTTAGCATACTCGAAATTTAGGGGTAAATGCCAGGTGTGGGTTCAAGTTAGGGGGAGGAATGGAATTGTCCCAGTCATATAACTCATATAACACTATATCGTCAACGAACGTTAAGCGTGCGGACCCTACGGGTTTGAGAACTATGTAGACATGACCGAGACATCTCTCTGGTCAATAACCAATAGCGGAACCTGGATGCCCATATTGGCTGCTACATATTCTACGAAGATCTTTATCGGTCGAACCGTTATGACAACATACGTAATTCCCTTTGTCCATTGGCATGTTACTTGCCCGAGATTCGATTGTCGGTATCTCTATACGTAGTTCAATCTCGTTACCGGCAAGTCTCTTTACTCGTTCCATAATACATCATCTCGTAACTAACTCATTAGTCATTTGCTTGCAAGGCTTCTTATGATGTGTATTACCGAGAGGGCCCAGAGATACCTCTCCGATACTCGGAGTGACAAATCCTAATCTCGATCCATGCCAACTCAACAAACACCTTCGGAGATACCTGTGGAGCATCTTTATGATCACCCATTTCCATTGTGACGTTTGATAGCACACAAGGCATTCCTCCGGCATCCGGGAGTTGCATGATCTCATAGTCGAAGGAATATGTATTTGACATTAAGAAAGCAATAGCAATAAACTGAACGATCATATGCTAAGCTAACGGATGGGTCTTGTCCATCACATTGTTCTCCTAATGATGTGATCCCATTATCAAGTGACAACACATTCTATGGTTAGGAAACCTTAACCATCTTTGATCAACGAGCTAGTCTAGTAGAGGCTTACTAGGGACACGGTATTTGTTTATGTATTCACACATGTATTTAAGTTTCCGATCAATACAATTCTAGCATGAATAATAAACCTTTATCATGAATAAGGAAATATAAAATAACAACTTTATTATTGCCTCTAGGGCATATTTCCTTCACTTTCTATGTATCGAATCACTAGTAGGACCATTGATTCCGTAGACTGGGCTTTGGAACCACTATTAAGAACAGTGTTCCAATAGCACAATCATCTAGAAATCATAGCAAGTTCATAAATGAACTTTTGATTCATCACCCTCCATTGTTGCTTTTAAAGCGAGAATATACTTAGTCTTTTGTTATAAAATTCACCACAGTAACTTTCTTGGATCAATTCCAACTTATTGTGCCACCATAAATCATTTGATTTGAAATCAAAAATCGCTTGGAGCACCGATAAAGATTTTATCGATGTGCTACTTACAATGAGTATGTATTGATGTAACCCCTTACAATAATTTCTTCATTTCCTCCGTATGCGAGAAAAATGTAATCAGTACTTAATGACATTTTTACTGGTTTCCTATTATCCATAATTTGTTCATTCTGGTAACTTTACCCACAACTAACTTGGAGTACTAGACATATCTGATTATTTACATACCTTGGAATACAAGTGTGATTGAAATCATGTATTCACTCATCAGTATTTCAGGATATCGATTCTTGCTAAAAACTCCTTCCATGTGACTATGACAAGAAAATCTTCTTGGTGTTTTTCATACTAAACTGTTTTAGTATCTTGTCAATATATATTTTGGCTAAGCCCGATTAGACACTACTATCTCCATAGATCATTGTGCCTAATTCCAAGGCTCTATTGCCTAAGTACTTTACTGAAAAACTAGTTCTAATAAAGTTTTAGTTCATGTCAAGAAATTTATATAATTTCCAATTAACAATGAGTCATGCACACACAGTGTTTAGAAATATTATCATGCTCCCACTTACTTTCTTGTAAATACAAACATCTTTGCTTTCCTCGATGAAATCAAATTATTTAATCATTCCATTAGAACAAAGATTCCAACTCCATTATGCTTGCTTCAGTCCATTATAGGATCTCTTGAAGTTTGCACACTTACTCATCTTCTGGATCGAAAAATTACCTTGGACCGTCTCACATATACAACTTTGGTTCTATTTCCATCTCATGGAAATCATTTTGACATCCATTATTATATCTCAAAATTAAACTATTTAACATTTCTAGTTTAACCCAAACTGACTTTAAGTTTTGCTATGACGAGACAATTTTGTTATAGTTAACTTCTTGATCTTGCATAAGCTAGTAGTAACAATTCAAGCTTTATACACCATTTTTTTTATCTTTGTCAGTTTATAGGGCCATTAGTTTTTGCCAGACTCTAAGTCTTCCGGAGGGTTTATCATATTCTAAACTTGAATTATGTAAATGGATACTATCTTGAATAACTTTGGCATATAGCCAATTTTCGGAGTTAGGGCCCATCAAGACTTCTTTGTGTATTATAGGTTCATTGTTTGTTCAACAATATTTCATCTGCACACCACAAAGGTCTGTACGAATTTGACCAACCTATATTGTTCAACTGCAAGTTCGACCAAAGTCTCTATATCTCATGTAAATACTTTCGTATTAGTCGCGGTAGGAAATTATAGAATTACTTCTAGCATTTCTTTTCTTTGACCTAATCATGAAGATTCTGCAATCTTGTCGAGTTGCACTGTCCTCCCACTCACTCTTTTGCAGAAAACTTCAAAATTTCTGCACTCTGTGGCAAAATACTTTGCCTCGGCATAATGATAGAGGAATACCCAACCATTTGGGATAACCTACAAAGTAGCACTTATTTCAACAAATTTGATGGTGCTCTTTTCATTGTAAAAGCCACGGTCACTAAAGCATCACACTAAAAAATATATTGGTGAAATAATTAATGCCATTTTTTATATCACCATGTCATACATAGTTTGATTACATCTACTCAAAACACTCTGCTCTTAGCAGTGCTCTAGGAGGTGCAAGCTACAAAATACTTTTCACAACTCATCACACATCCGCTAAATTTGTAACTCAAATATTCCTTTCCGCAATCTAATTGAAGAAACATAATTTTCTTGTTACAATAAGTTCTACTTCATCCTGAAGACCTTCTGAAAACATTTCAAAGGATCTAGATTTAAGTCTCAATAAGTAAATAAATATCTAATTGAGTCATCCTTGAAGATAGATAAATCCACTACTTGCAACAACACCTATTGGACTATACACATCAACATTCATATTTTCAATTATTTTGTTGCTCGCTTTTTATGGCCCGTGAACGGCATTTTAGTGTACTTCACTAATTAGATGAAAGTTGCAACTGTTAGATGATTCGTAATCAGATGACTTCAAAATCCATTACCATGGAATTTCCCCATGTTGGTTTCTCCAATGTGACTAAATGCAGTGCCATACAATATGGTATTCTTTTAATCTTGCGACATTTAGCGTTAGTGTTATGGATGATAAATTTTATCATCAATATTTATAACATACATATTATTCACAATAGGAGTATGACCTTTTGTTCAGAACATCGAACAACTATTGTTCTCTCATGAACAACCTCCTTGCACCTTCTATGCAGTGGGCTAGAGTGTACAAAACTCTAAAATGAATTATGATAAGTACAGAGGAAATACAATGATGGAAACACTGTAACTTTTACAAAGTTTCCATTAAATATTTTAACATCATTATTTATTGGTCATTTGGGCCATTGTAGTTTCTTGCAATGATTCGCAACAACATGTAATCGAGTCGATATCCTTGTGATCAACTTTTAACCACAACATTGAAGAATCAATGATTAACAATTTAATCACATTTCCCAAGAATTACATTTTATTTGACCAACTTTCTCCACATCTTATAACTTCTGACATTCATACCTGAACTCGACATTCCATTCTTCTTTTCTTTCTACCTTTTTACTTCTTATAGATTTACTTCCAATATTTCTCCTACTCACAGAAGAAGCATCCAATTTCAAGAGTTGTGTAAGCCCCGAACTTCCCTAGGCGTGTAAGTCTCATTACATCCTTTTGGATTTGTTCTTTCTCTTTAAGTTTTGACCATCGACACAAGACTAGTATTCTTCTGGATCCTATATATTTCAGTCTTACACACAGTTGAACGCCTCACTAGAACTTGCAAGCAAATACTTCTTTAGATATCGCATATCTTTTAGCCGTTGTTTGTTTCTGAAAACAATTTTTAGTTCCAAGATTATCACATGACTATCCCAAACATTTTGAAGTTCGGGTCTCTTGGAAGCAAGCAGACTGTGATAGGATCCTAGCCTTTTGGATCGAAGGACATGAGTCACGTCATCCATACCATCAGCACGAAAGTATTGTAAGCATGCAATGAAACTATCTTTCTCAGCACTCTATAGGGCGATCCTCTAATTACATTTACCAATCATAAAGATATAACCAGATAAAACATCTCAATCAATTTCAACATAAAAGGTGGAACTTTGATCCATAATTCTACAACTATAATGCAAACTACACTTAGACATTGTTTATAATTAAGGTGCACTAATGTTTAAACAAATATTAATATAAAGTGCGCTCCCACTCAAATCAATATTTCTCCATATTGAAAGTGAGTGATTTAAGATCCTGGTCTGATTGAGCCATTAATGTGGACATCACTTATGACGTGAACTTCAACCAGTGGGCAAACTTTCCAATCATATTACGGAGGCAGGTTGTAAGCCAATGCCTTGCCGTCCCTTTTAACTTGAGCGGCAAGTATTTGATGGCATGGAGGTCATCTCCATTAGCCATGTGAATATGGATAATAAAATCATCAATCCGTACTGCTGGGTCTGTAGTGCCATCGTATGATTCTATATTGATGGGCTTAAACCCTTCTGGGAATTGATGTTCCATTACCCTATCTGTAAAACAGCTCGGATGTGCTGGACCTCAGAATCGAGTGGTATCCCATCGGGGGTGGGGAGAAAGCCGTGTGTAGGCTTGGTATCGGGCCCGTCTGTTCATGTCCAACCAGGCATTATAACCATCCGGCCTGGCAGGCGCACGTCCTTGTGATCCATAGATGGACTGAGGAGGCGCTAGGTTTGCCTCGATATGTCATTGAATGTCGCGAGGGTCTAAATAATCCATCGGGTCCTTGCCATAACGGCGAGCAGTGGGCTGAGTGTGAAAATCGTCCCATGCTGGCCTGTCTCGTCCTTGAGGGGGACGGTCAGGTACATCAACGGTTAGTTCGTCATCGAATTTAGGCAGTAAGCGTCTACGTGGGTAAGATTTAGGCGCGGTATGGTGCCGCTCTTCAAGGTCTTGTTCGGTTGAAAGTATTTTGACCCACTTGTCATTTAGCGCATCTTCATTGGCCTGCAGTTGTGGCTATTTCTGCTTCATGCTTCGAGCGGTAGCGACTAGGCACCGCCGGAAGCGTTCCTCCTCAACGAGGTTTTTGGGAACTATGAAGTCTTCGGTTCCAAGGCTCACTGATACGTCTCCAGCGTATCTATAATTTTTTATTGTTCCATGCTGTTATATTATCATTCTTGGATGTTTTACAATCATTTTATAGCAACTTTATATCATTTTCTGGGACTAACCTATTGACATAGTGCCCAGTGCCAGTTGCTGTTTTTCCCTTGTTTTTTACTTCATAGAATATCAGTACCAAACGGAGTCCAAATGCCAGGAAACTTTTTGGAGATTTTTTTGGACCAGAAGAAAACTTGGGAGACAAGGAAGCACCTGGGGGAGGCCCACGGGGCCCACCACCCACCAGGGCGCGCCAGAGGCCCCTGGTGCACCCTGATGGGTGGTGGGGCCCATGGAGGTCTCCTCCACCGCCTCTTCGCTCTATAAATACCAAAATATTCCAGAAACCCTAGGGGAGTCGATGAAACACAATTCCAGCCGCCGCAAGTTCCAGAACCATGAGATCCAATCTAGAGCCCTATTCCGGCAATACGCCTATCGGTGTACTAAAGTTTGGGTCCTTTAGGACCCCATACTTGTGCACGGACGGTTGTAGCCATACCAGCGTTAAGGCCTGCCGGGGGACAGCTGGAAGCAAGTGCAAGACTATCAAGAAAGCATTCAAACCAGTGACCAGAAGACAGAAGCCCAAAGACCGGATCCCCGGCAATATACTTGCTAGGATGGCTTGCGAATCCCCGGCAAGACTTCGCCACCCTGCCACTGCTCCAGCGCAGTGGCCAACCTGTCATTTGGGTTTTGTCCTCCTGGATGCGTGTCATGGCACTAGTGGTGGACGGGCTTAAGCGGTGCTGATGGGATGGGCCCTTTTTCCGTCCCCAAGAAAGTAAGGGACACCTAAACGGAGCATTTAATGCGTTTGTCCTAAATTGTCAGTGATAAACATGTAAACACTGTAGCAACTTTACACCTCTTGTATGTACTGTACACCACTGTTGGTGACCCCTTGGACATATAAAAGAAGGCCCAAGGCATAGCTACAGGGGGGAGGACTCTCTAGCCCATTCTGCATGCGTAGCTGCTGCTCGAACATACTGTTCACTGCGAGCGCTCCTGAAGCTTGGGCTTAAATACCCACAATAAATCAAAGTAGGAGTAGGGTATTACGCTTCTTAGCGTCCCGAACCTGGGTAAAAATCCCCTCACGTTGATCGTTGGATCTGCTCTTTGTGTACACCTCTCTCCCTGCCAAACCGTAAAAGGGATCCACGCGATCCCATAGGTGTCGTACGCCGACATCTTTGGCGCGCCAGGTAGGGGGAATAGGTTGCGCGAACCTGATCTAGCGATCAGCGCATCAGTCTCTTGATCATTTGCGTCGCCATGGCTCCCAAGAAGAAGGGTTTGGCGGCGGTTGGTCCATCTGCGTCCGGTTTGCCCGTGCCTTCACGGACGGGCGATGGCATGGACGCAGGTGGAGCAGGTGGAGGTCTTGAGCTTCCACGACGTTCTGGCGATCAAAGCCAGGCGAGCGGCGTTGTTCGCAGCGGCGACAACAACCCGCACACCGCTAGGTCTAAGGACGGAGCCGTGCCGCCTACAGGTGGTGCAGCGAACTCCAAGGATGGGTTGGCGCCTTCCAAGACACCCACGCCGGCGCATGCGCGACGGCCTTCTCAGGTCTTGCGCGATGAACAGCGTCATGACGTCGGTGGTTCTAGGCAACCCCAAGGAAAGACTCCTGCGCATCATTCCCGAGATGCGCGGGGCCAGCATGCATGCCAAGATGCCGGTGGAAGCGCGGTGCGGTCGCGGGACCGTGATGGAGCTCCTTCTAACACGGTTAGGAGTCAGAGCACCTCACATTCCTCGCACCTTTCGTCGCCGCCTACACCAGCAGAAGCGTTGGTGCGAGCGCAGCTACTCTTGGATTTCCCTCCCACTCTGGAGAAGCTTGAAGAATGGAGAGCTGCTATTCAGAGCCTCATCGGCTTTGTCAACGGAGATGGGCAGCAGCAGGCGGAGCCTTCGCGGGGGCGGTCCATCGAGCCGACGCGTGCCGATGGCGAAAAGACTGGAGGTGGAACGACTACGATGCACTCTCCTCCACGACGACAACAACGATCGCTAACTCGGCGGATCAACGGTTCTGATGATGATTCCACGGCGTCGTCCAATCCGCGAACACGCAGCGATCAACATCAAGTTCTTCGGGAGCGAAGCAAAGAAGACGCTCGAACTACCATCGAGCGGCGACGGGAAGCACGCTATCAATCTGATAGACGCGCGGGGCCCACTATAGACAAGCCTGCGCCGGGGTATTCCGGCGACTTACCTTATGAGGTGGGTTGTCCAGCGTTTACCCGTGAGCTGCGACGAGTCCAGTGGCCCAATTCCCGAGCGTTCAAACCGGAGGTCCCGGAGAAATATGACGGCAAGACTCACCCATCGGAGTTCCTGAGCATCTACACCATTGCGGTGCAGGCTGCCGGGGCTCGAGACGACAAGATACTCGCCAACTACTTCCCGTTGGTGCTCAAGCCCAACGTCAGGTCGTGGTTGATGCATCTGCCAGAGAATTCCATTTCTTCCTGGGCAGACCTGTGTCACCAGTTTGTTGGCGCCTTTACTGGAGGCCACCAAGCTCCTGGCCAGGAAAGCGATTTACATCTCATCCCTCAGAAAGAGGGCAAGCCTTTACGCAAGTACATACAGAGATTCAGCCGTACAAAGCACAATATCCCAGACGTTCATTTTGCCGCCGTTATTAGCATGTTTCATCAGAACGTGCGCAACCGCAAGATGCGAGAAGAGCTGGCGATGAGCAAAGTTAGTGATATTGCCGAGCTCTATGCTCTGGCGGACAAATGTGCTCGGGCTGAAGAGGGAAGGAGACTCCTCGGCGAGGATGCTGGCGCAGGAATCAACTCTGAAGGTGAAGATGCCACCGCCCCGACGAGGAAAGGTCGACGGCGTAACAAGAAGCGCAAGGGCAAGGCTGTGCTTGCCGTCGAGGAATTCGGCAACCCCGGCACCACCAAGAAGATCAAGGTTGATGGCCCCGGCAAGGAGGTTGCCGGGTGTGCCTCCTGCCAGGTCTTGGCGGCTGCTGACAAGCCGGAAGGCTCCGACAAGCAGTACTGCAAGATCCATCGCACTAAGGGCCATGATCTCCAAAACTGCCGACAAGTTGAGCAGCTTGTCAAGAGGCAGAAAGCTGAGTATGAAAGGCGAGACAAGGAGAGAGCCCAGGATGGTGCTAAGGGGTCTGGCAAGAAGCGCGGTAGCCGAGGAGGTCACTGCGGCAAGGCCAAGCAACAGAAGGAGAGGCCCGCTCGAGGCCGCAACAAGGAAGAGGGGGCTGACGATGACAACGAATAGGACGATGAGTCCAGCGAGCACTAGTTCCAAAAGGCTACAGAAGCTATGTGCGTTGATGGAGGCGCCTCGTTGCATTCTTCTCACCGCCAACTTAAACAGTGGGTGCGCGAGATTAATGCGACAGAGCCGTCAGTCGATGCCCGGAAGCCTCTGAAATGGTCCAACACGCCTATCATTTTTTACGCTGAGGATCACCCTGATCGCACAACTGCGGTCGGGTGTTTGCCATTGTTGGTTTCACCAACGATTCGCAACCTCAAGGTGACAAAAATGTTAGTTGACGGTGGGGCCGGTTTGAACTTGATCTCGCCTAGTGTGATCAAGAGGTTGCAAATTCCTGACGAAGATCTCGAGGAAACGGGCACGTTTCAAGGGATCAATCCAGGAAGAAGCCGGCCGAAGGGCAAGATCACACTGCCGGTGACATTTGGCAGTGAGCTGAACTACAGAACAGAAAAGATCTCTTTCGACGTCACCAAGATCCCGCTGCCATATAAGGGGATTCTTGGCCGTTCAGTGCTAGCCAAATTCATGGCTGCCTCGCACTACGCTTATTATGTATTGAAGATGCCCGGGCCGATGAGCGTCATCACTATCAACTCCGACAAGAAGGATGTGCTTATCTGCGCCGACCAACTCTACCGGGAGGCAGTTGCAGCATCTGCCGCCAAGGCACTTGCTCCTGCCGCTGAAGCTCCTGGGGGGGAGAAGAAGACCGGTAAGGCCTCTAGCACACACTCTGGCAAGCGCACCTCCTCGAAGTGTTGCGCTCTCGTCGAGGATGTGCCGGAGAGCTCCACCGGCAAGAGCAAGAAATCCAAGGCAGCTCCACCAGAAACTAAGAAGGTGCCCGTCAAGGAGGATGGTACGGGAGGAACTTTCACCATAAGTTCCACCCTCGATGACAAATAGGAAAGCGCGCTCGTTGCTTTCCTGAGGGCGAATATCGATGTGTTTGCATGGCAACCATCTGATATCCCCGGTGTTCCCAGGGAAGTAATTGAGCACCATCTTACTATCTATCCTCATGCACGGCCCGTCAAGCAGAAGGTTAGGAAGCAAGCCTTGGAACGGCAAGAATTTATTGCCAAAGAAATCAGGAAGTTGGAAGCGGCAGGTTTGGTCAGAGGAGTGCTCCATCCAACATGGTTGGCCAATCCAGTTGTAGTGCGCAAGGCGAATGGGAAATGGAGGCTGTGTATCGACTATACAGATATCAATAAAGCCTGTCCAAAAGATCCTTTCCACTTGCCGCGCATCGACCAGATTGTGGACTCCACTGCCGGCTGCGATTTGTTGTCGTTTCTAGACGCCTATTCAGGGTACCATCAGATTTTCATGGCAAAGGAAGATGAAGAGAAAACCGCATTTATCACCCCATGTGGTACGTATTGCTTCATATGTATGCCTTTCGGGTTGAAAAGTGCTGGTTCAACGTTTGCAAGAGCGGTCCAGATTGGTTTTGAGTCTTAGCTGCATAGAAATATGGAAGCCTATATGGATGACATAGTGGTTAAAACCAAGGACAAAGCAACGCTCATACAAGATTTGGAAGAGACATTTGCAAATCTGCGCAAGATCTATCTAAAGCTCAATCTGGAGAAGTGTGTGTTTGGCATCCCATCCGGCAAGCTTCTCGGGTTCTTTGTATCTTAGCGTGGGATCGAAGCAAATCCTGACAAGATCTAGGCAATTGAGCAGATTGAAGCACCAAGACGCGTCAAAGATGTGCGTCGACTTGCCGGCTGCATCGCTGCTTTGAGCAGGTTCATCTCCAAATCTGCTGAGCGCGCCCAGCCCTTTTTCAAAATCTTGAAGAAGGCGGGTCCGATGAAATGGACTCCGAAAGCGGAGGCAGCGCTGCAGGATTTGAAGAGGTACCTCTCTTCTCCGCCGATACTAGTCGCGCCTAAACCACAAGAGCCGTTGCTGCTATATTTAGCGGCGATAAATCAAGTGGTTAGTGCTGTGTTAGTAGTGCAGAGAGAAGTTGACGAAGAAACAACGACAGCGGCAAGACCATCAAACGACGAGCCAGGATTTTCCCCAGTAGAGTCAGGTGCCGACAAGGTAGGATTTGTGAAGTCAAATGAAGCAACACAAAGGAAGAAGATGGTGCAGCGCCCAGTTTATTTTGTCAGCTCCCTTTTGCAGGGGGCTAGGTCAAGATACTCTGGCGTGCAGAAGTTGCTCTTCGGCCTCCTTATGGCTTCGAGGAAGCTGCGCCATTATTTCCAAGCACACGAAATCACCGTCGTCACTCGCTTCCCATTGCAGCGGATTTTACGAAATCCAGATGCGACCGGCAGGATTGTGGAGTGGGTGTTGGAACTGTCAAGCTTTGATCTCAAGTTTGAAAGCACTTCAACAATTCAAAGCAGAGCCTTGGCGGAGTTCATTGTAGAATGGACCCCAACGCCAGACGAAGAAAGTCAAGAGACAACTCTCCCCGGCAAGGAAACAGATCGAGAGTGGATTATGTATTTTGATGGGGCTTTCTCGCTGCAAGGCACGGGTGCTGGCGTGCTGCTTGCCGCAGCCACCGGAGAGCACCTCAAATATGTAATTCAGATGCACTTTCCCCGGGAGAGATCAACCAACAACACTGCAGAATATGAAGGGCTGCTTGCCGGTCTCAGGATCGCAGCGGACCTTGGAATTAAGAAGCTCATCATCAAAGGTGATTCACAGCTTGTCATCAAGCAAGTGAACAAAGACTATCAGAGCCCGTTGATGGAAGCATACGTAGATGAAGTGAGGAAATTGGAGGAGCGCTTTGACGGTTTGCAGACAGAGCATGTTCCTCGAGCAAAGAACAACATTGCTGACAACCTGTCAAAGCGTGCTGCCCTCAAGTTACCTATGGAACCAGGTACTTTTGTGCTCCGATTGACTCAGCCATCCGTAACACTATCAGTGAGGCAAGATAAACGAAGGAGGTTGAATTCCAGCCAGTACTTTCCCGCAGAGCTCCCAGAAGCCGCCGACAAGGAAGTTGCCGGGAACAACACCAAGCTTGTCGGGGAGCAACAGGCTCTGGCAAGGCCTCAAGCCCTTGCCGTAGAGACAAACGTACCCACGATAGAAGACATGCCTTTAGTCCTTGCTGTCGAGCCTCAGGCTCCAGCATGGGCACAACACATCGTCCAGTTCCTCCAAACAGGGGAACTCCCCGAAGAACAGGAAGAAGCGGAGAAAGTAGCCCGCCGGTCTAGTGTGTACCAATTCATGGACAATGTCCTGTACAAAACGAGACCGAACGACGTGAAATTGAAGTGCATTCCTCGGGAAGATGGACTAGAGCTGTTGGCAGAGATACATGGAGGCATATGTGGCTCCCACATAGGCTCAAGGTCTCTTGTCGGTAAGGCATTCCGGCAAGGTTTCTTTTGGCCCACTGCCCTCCAGGATGCAACTCCACTAGTAACCAAGTGTGAAGCGTGCCAGTTCCATTCAAAGAAATTGCATCAGCCAGCTCAGGCTCTTCAGACAATCCCTCTTTCCTGGTCATTTTTGGTCTGGGGGCTCGACATATTGGGCCCTTTTCCCCGTGCTATCGGGGGCTTTGAGTACTTGTACGTCGCAATCGACAAGTTCACAAAGTGGCCGGAAGTGGAAGCAGTGAGAAAGGTGACAGCACAATCAGCCATCAAGTTCTTCAAAGGACTAGTTTGCCGTTTTGGTGTGCCAAACAGGATCATCACTGACAATGGCACACAGTTCACGAGTCACACCTTCATTGCAATACGTCCAAGACCTTGGCAGTAAAATCTGTTTTTCTTCTGTTGCTCATCCGAGAAGCAACGGCCAAGCGGAAAGGGCAAATGCTGAAGTGTTGCGAGGTCTCAAGACAAGGGCTTTCGACAAGCTGAAAAAGTGTGGAAGATGCTGGATTGATGAGCTACCGGCGGTTCTTTGGTCAATCAGAACGAGACCAAATCGAGCCACTGGCCAGACACACTTCTCCCTAGTGTACGGGGCAGAAGAAGTTCTCCCCACAGAACTCATATATGGGTCACCTCGAGTGCTCGCTTATGATGAGCTTGAGCAAGAGCAGCTGCGGCAAGATGACGCTACGCTCCTTGAGGAAGATCGTCTTCAGGCTGCTGTGCGAGCTGCACGCTACCAGCAAGCCTTACACCGCTACCATAGCTGCAAGGTTCATGCCCGAAGTCTTGAGGAAGGTGACCTTGTTCTTCGGTGCGTTCAGTCGGCAAAGAATTCTAACAAGTTGACGCCGAAGTGGGAAGGCCCTTATCGGGTAGTACGAGTCACCAGGCCTTGCGCTATCCACCTGGAGACCGAGGATGGCATTCCAGTGAGCAATTCCTGGAATATCGAACATCTTCGTAAGTTCTACCCATAAGGCGCGGTTGCCGGGTCTCCCGGCAACCACCTTTTGTACTAGTTTTGCCGGCAAGGCATATGATCCTTTGTACAAAGCCAGGCGCAGGCCCTGTGCATAGTTGAATAAGCTTGAGTGTTCTACAATTCCTGTCGATTTTCATGTTAATCTATATGCATGCTTGTCTGAGATATTGTATTACACTTGCTTCCGGTAAGCATTAACGAACCACCAATGTTCCATATCCTTGTTTTCTCTTCTTTCTTTTTCTCAAAAGATAGAAGGTTCCCTCGCGTGCAAGTTTGCCGGGAGGAGTGATGGTATGGATACCGACAGGCGACGTTCAAGGTTGACATCTTGCAGGAAGGAGTTGAGCAACAAAAAGCTAAGTTGCAGAACTTTGAGTAGATTTTTTACTTTGAGGTTATTTTCCTTGAACAATTTCGGCCTTTGTATGGAAAACCTACACGCGAAGGAACCTTGTCGAGATCGGTTGCGCCCTTACTCTGTTTTGAGTCCGCTCAACAGCTTAGGTGGCTGCATTGAAAATGTCAAGGAATCTTGCCGGTAGCGACACATCCAGCAGGCTGCTATGGATCCGTTCCTCAAAGCGCTCGCGGCAAGGGTGCGCGCGCCGGCAAGTTTTCCAATAAGCGTAGGGCATGCACCATACAGAAAGAAATCCAACAAGAGAAATAGCGTGCATTCATCCAAAACATAGCAAGTTATATTACATTGATAGTTGCCGCGATTCTAACTTAAGATGAAATTGTCTTTGGCATAGAATGGTGGTGGCAAAGATGAAGCAAAGTGGCTAGTCCCTGCGCTGGCCTTCGACCCTCTTGACTTCGCTCACCTTGTCGACGATGGGCGCGACAAGCTCTTTGAGTACCTCGAGGTCGACATTCTCCGGCAAGCTGTCGAGAACATTGGTGAGGTTGATGCCAAGGTTCTTGTGCACCACTTTGACGAGCACCTTGAGGAGGACAGCCCAGCAGAGTTTGCGGGATTCGTTGGCCAGATGGGTTGCTCGTTCAGAATGGAATAGCTTCAGGGCATCAATGATGCTCTCGAAGAACATGGTCAGCTTGGCGCTCGAGGACACCCTGTCGTCAGAAGAGTAGCTGAAGTTCTGCAGGCCCATGGTGGATAGTTCTGCTCCAAGCCTTTCCGCGACATCGACAAGGCGCTCGGTCCAGATCTTCACACCTTTCTCAAAGTCATTATAAGAGGCGGCGGCGCTCTTGAGCAGGTCCTTCTCATTCCGGAGGTCTTTGATCAAAGCCTTCTCTCGAGCCTTGCCATCCTCCAGGGACTTCTCCAGCGTGGTCAGCTTCAGTTTCAGATCAGCGATGGATTCATTGGCTGAGGTGAGCTTTTTTATCTTGTCGGACATGGAGGTTTGCATCTCCGCCAAGCTGTAGAGAGTCTTCTCTCTGTCGGTTTTGAGCGTCGAGAGCTCCTTGCCATGGTCCTCGAGATCTGCCTCCAGCCTCTTTACTTTATCGCCCAGCTCGTTCTTGGCGGCCTCTGCAGCTTCGGTGGCATCGATGGCCTCCTTCAACTTGCCGGCTTGATCTATGGCCAGAGCTTCGAGCATCTCCTTGTGTTTCTGCTCCAGCTCCTGGGTTCGCTACACAACGAGCTTTTTGATCTCCTCGTCCTTGCTGCGGAGCTTGGCGACAAGCGCCTCCTCGTGAGCGGCAAGGTCCTCTTCATGAGCATCGAGCCCGACGCGGCGTTCCGTTAAGCGAGCTTCTTCTCCAGTGGCCCGCTACGTGGCCTCTTCCTGTGCCTTCTCGGCATCGGACTGCTTCAAGAGGAACTCACTCCAACTTTGATTCAGCTGTTCCCGGCCAGCCATCAACTCCTAGAAAGCCTCGGCGTACCAGACTTGCATTTCCTCGACGCGCTTCTGGAAATCTGCCTCTGCTGCTTCAATAACTGCTGCCCTAGAGTCCAACTTCTCCTTTCGAGTGCGATGAAGCGCCTGGAGCTTTTGCAAGTTGTCGCTCATGGCTTGGAGGAGCTGTTCTTGCTTGGACCCGCTACTGTTGGCGCATGGCTCGTCAATGATCTTGAGTCCAGCAACGGCGATGATGTCTTCATCAAGAATTTCCTCTTCGGTTGGCACCCCAGTGCTTGCCGTCCCTGGTATGCTGACAAATAGGTTGTCGCCAATCTTAAGGTATCTGCTTGACGGGGGGACCTCGGATGTTGACGGTTGATCTTCGACAACCGCCTCGCCGGCGACTGGGGGCTCCGTGACCGGTGTAGCACCAGGCGCTCCTGCGGCAAGAATGCCGTCAGTATGGTCGCCGGACTCCTTGCCGGCCCTCTCAGCAAACCCTTTGGCGGTTTCTTCCTGTGCGACATTGGCGGATTCGTCAGCAGCGATCCTGTCGGCCTCGGCGGCAGCATCCTTGGTGGTCACCTCGATGATGATATCAACATCCATTCGTTCCATCGAAGGAAGATCTGAAGACCGGGGAAGGAAATAAGATGAGACCAAGGTTGAAGTTCAAGAAGACAAAAATAAAGACATAGTGACAAGTGCTCGGAGGCAAGCGGTTTACCTGTGTCGAGCTGTTGAGAGGTGGTTTCTCCTTTCCCGGCAACATTGGTTGCCGATGTAGGACTGCTAGAGCCTGTGCTTGCCGGCTCCTCTTCAACACGAATGGGCTCGCCAGTGGAAGCCCTTGCCGGAGATTCATCTCTGGGCGGCGTGGTTGACGGAGCCGGCACGTCGGGGACGGCCTCCGATGGCTCTCCTTGTTGCCGTTCTTCTCCTGTGAGCCCGGAGATGTCAGTAGCAAAGATAAACATCTCAACGCTTGCCAGCGGAAAATGAGTAGTGGACTCACGCTGGGGGCTGAGTTGGGTACTGCATTGAGGGCTGAGCTCCGGGCCGATGACGATGGGCTCTGGTGTGCCTACGGTGCTTCCCGAAGGCTCATCACCCATTGAAGTCCTAGCCTTCTTCGCCATCCTTTGCGCCAATGTTTCCGTATCTCTGTAGAGACAGGCCAAAGCAAGACAAATGAGTTAAGCAAAATCAAAAATTCAGAAGTTAAGTGATGTGACAGGACCCTTACTCTTCTCTTTCCAGGCTAAAAGCAGAGATGTCGAAGTCGGCCTCCGTTACAGTACCCGTGCGAGGGGGTGGAGGAGGGGTCATGGGTCGCTTGGATGTGACAGAAGCGGCAGGTTGATGTGACCCTGTTGCTCCAGTTGTTGGTGCTGTCGTATGAGACGCCCCCGCTGCTCCAGTTGTTGCCGCGGTCGTGCGTCTCGTATGTCGCTCGGGTTGCTGTTGAGCTTCTTGCCGCTGCGCAGCCTTGCCGGCCGCCTTCTTGCCAGGAACCTCACCGCTCCAGGAAGGTTGATGTGCTGGGACGCCAGAGGCGGCTTTCCGCAGCACGCGTTTCTTCTTCTCTGGAGCTGGGGGCTCCTCGTGCAGCTGCTCCTCGGTTGTGTCTTCGACAGAGGGGCTCCCGGCAGCAAATCCATCGTATCTACTTTTCCAAACTCTTTTGCCCTTGTTTTGGACTCTAATTTGCATGATTTGAATGGAACTAACCCGGACTGACGCTGTTTTCAGCAGAACTGCCATGGTGTTATTTTCGTGCAGAAATAAAGTTCTCGAAATGACCTGAAACTTCACGGAGAATATTTTTGGAATAAATAAAAAATATTGGCGAAAGAATCAACCGAGGGGGACCCACCGCCTATCCACAAGGGTGGGGGGCGCGCCCAGGGGGCTTGTGGGTCCCACGAAGCTCCACCGACCTCAACTCCAACTCCATATATTCACGTTCGGGGAGAAAAAAATCAGAGAGAAGGATTCATCGCGTTTTACGATACAAAGCTGCCGCCACCTCCTGTTCTTCCTCAGAAGGGCAGATCTAGAGTCCGTTCAGGGCTCCGAAGAGGGGAAATCGTCGCCACCATCATCATCAACCATCCTCCATCACCAATTTCATGATGCTCACCGCCGTGCGTGAGTAATTCCATCGTAGGCTTGCTGGACGGTGATGGGTTGGATGAGATTTATCATGTAATCGAGTTAGTTTTGTTAGGGTTTGATCCCTAGTATCCACTATGTTCTAAGATTGATGTTGCTATGACTTTGCTATGCCTAATGCTTGTCACTAGGGCCCGAGTGCCATGATTTCAGATTTGAAGCTATTATGTTTTCATGAATATATATGTGTTCTTGATCCTATCTTGCAAGTTGTAGACACCTATTACATGTTATGATCCGCATACCCCAAGGTGACAATAATTGGGATTATTTTCGGTGATGACTATAGTTTGAGGAGTTCATGTATTCACTAAGTGCTAATGCTTTGGTCCGGTTCTCTATTAAAAGGAGGCCTTAATATCCCTTAGTTTCGATTAGGACCCGCTGCCACGGGAGGGTAGGACAAAAGATGTCATGCAAGTTCTTTTCCATAAGCACGTATGACTATATTCGGAATACATGCCTACATTATATTGATGAATTGGAGCTAGTTCTGTGTCACCCTGGTTATAACTGTTGCATGATGAATGCCATCCGACATAATTATCCACCATTGATCCATTGCCTACGAGCTTTTCACATATTGATCTTTGCTTCGTTACTTTTCCGTTGCCACTGTTACGATTGCTACAAAACTGCTACTGTTACTTTTGCCACCGTTACCGTTACTTCCATACTACTTTGCTACTAAATACTTTGCTGCAGATATTAAGTATTTCAGGTGTGGTTGAATTGACAACTCAGCTTCTAATACTTGAGAATATTCTTTGGCTCCCCTTGTGTCGAATCAATAAATTTGGGTTGAATACTCTACCCTCGAAAACTATTGTGATCCCCTATACTTGTGGGTTATCAAGACCTTTTTCTGGCGCTGTTGCCGGGGAGCATAGCTCTATTCTCTGAGTCACTTGGGATTTATATCTGTTGATCACTATGATGAATTTGAAAGATACTAGAACCAAGATTTTTCCCTCTACTACGAGGGGAGGTAAGGAACTGCCATCTAGCTCTGCACTTGATTCACCTTCTGTTTTGAGTAAGCTTGCGACACCTACACCTACTAGTAATTCTGATATGTCGTAAGTAATTGACGATGCCACTTCTGCTATGCATGATGCTTATGATGATACTACTGCTTTGCTTGATAATACTGTGCCACTAGGTGAATTTCTTGATGAACAACTTGCTAGGGTTAGAGAAAATGAAGTTGCTGAAACTGATGATATTATTGAAACTGAAGATTATGATTCTCCCCCTTGATATTAATTGCCTATTGTACCTGAGGGTTATATTATGGATGAAGAAACTGCTAGAGATTTTCTTGCTTGTAATGATAGAGATGATCTAAAGAAACTATTAGCTAAGCTAAAAGAAAAATCTCTGAATGCTAGAATGCAATATGATCCTAAGTTTGCTACTTCACCTATCTTTGTTACTGATAAGGATTATGAATTCTCTGTCGATCCTGAGTTAATTACTTTGGTTGAATCTGATCCTTTCTATGGTTATGAATCTGAAACTCTTGTGGCACATCTTACTAAATTGAATGATATAGCCACCCTATTTGCTCATGAGGAAAAAATTCGCAACTATTATATTCTTAAATTGTTTCCTTTTTCATTAAAGGGTGATGCTAAGTTATGGTTTAATTCTCTTGCTCCTGGTTGTGTGCGTAGTCCCCAGGATATGATTTATTACTTCTCTCAAAAATATTTCCCTGCTCATAAGAAACAAGTTGCCTTACAGGAAATATTTAACTTTGTGCAATCTAAAGAAGAGAGTCTCCCACAAGCTTGGGGGAGGCTTCTCCAATTACTTAATGCTTTACCTGATCATCCTCTCAAGAAAAATGAAATACTTGATATCTTTTATAATGGACTAACCGATGCTTCTAGGGATCACCTAGATAGTTGTGCTGGTTGTGTTTTCAGGGAACAAACTGTTGAGCAGGCTGAATTGCTATTGAATAATATATTGAGTAATGATAATGATTGGACACTTCCTGAACCAACTCCTAAGCCAACTCCGAAGAAAAGAGGTATTCTATTTCTCAGTCCTGAAGATATGCAAGAGGCAAAGAAATCTATGAAAGAAAAAGGTATTAAAGCTGAAGATGTTAAGAATTTACCGCCTATTGAAGAAATACATGGTCTTGATAACCCGACACAGGTAGTAGAGGTAAATTCTCTTTATAGATTTGATGAATGTGATATTCCTCATAATAAGTCTGCTAGTCAATGCTTGGATGAGTTTGATAATTTTATTGTTAAACAAGAAAATTTCAATGCTTATGTTAGTAGACAATTGAAACGTAATGCTCACATGCTTGATTACTTGGGTGATTATATGAGTAGAACTATTAATGATCTTAAGCTTGTTAGTAAACATGCTTCCATGGTTACAACTCAAGTAGAACAAGTACTTAAGGCACAGGATGATTTGCTTAATGAATTGAATAGTAATAGTAAGAACAATGATAATGCTGTTAGGGTTATGACTAGAGGTGGTAAAATGACCCAGGAACCTTTGTATCCTGAGGGTCATCCTAAGAGAGTTGAGCAAGACTCTCAGAGAATTAATACTAATGTATCTAGTCCTAGTAATAAAAAGAAAAATAAAACTGATAGGACTTTGCATGTTTCTAGTGAACCTGTTATAGACACACCTGAGAATCCAAATGATATTTCTATCTCTGATGCTGAGACACAATCTGGTGATGAACATGAACCTAGTGATAATGTTATTGATGATGTTCATGTTGATGCTCAACCTAGTAATGATAATGATGTAGAGATTGAACCTGCTGTTGATCTTGATAACCCATAATCAAAGAATCAACGTTATGATAAGAGAGACTTTGTTGCTAGAAAACATGGTAGAGAAAGAGAACCATGGGTTCAGAAACCCATGCCCTTTCCTCCTAAGCCATCCAAGAGAAAGGATGATCAGGATTTTGAGCACTTTGCTTAAATGATTAGACCTATCTTTTTGCGTATGCGTTTAACTGATATGCTTAAAATGCCTCCTTATGCTAAGTATATGAAAGATATTGTTACAAATAAAAGAAAGATACCGGAAGCTGAAATTTCCACCATGCTTGCTAATCACACTTTTAAGGGTGGAATACCAAAGAAACTTGGAGACCCAGGAGTACCAACTATACCATGCTCCATTAAAAGAAACTATGTTAAAACTGCTTTATGTGATCTTGGAGCCGGTGTTAGTGTTATGCCTTTCTCTTTATATCGTAGACTTGAATTGAATAAGTTGACACCTACTAAAATCTCTTTACAAATGGCTGATAAATCAACTGCTATACCCGTCGGTATTTGTGAGGATGTACCTGTTGTGGTTGCAAACGTTACTATCTTAACAGACTTTGTTATTCTTGATATTCCTGAGGACGACAGTATGTCGATCATCCTTGGTAGACCCTTTTTAAATACTGCAGGGGCTGTTATTGATTGCAATAAAGGCAATGTCACTTTTCATGTTAATGGTAATGAGCATACTGTACACTTTCCAAAGAAACAACCTCAAGTTTATAGTATCAATTCTATTGGAAAAATTTCAACTATTACTATCGGAGGTTTTGAATTCCCTCTCCCTACTGTCAAAAAGAAATATGCTATTCTTATTGTCGGGGACATGCATATCCCTGTTGAGGTAACTTAGTGTTATTCAAAATTCTCCGGTTCCATGTTATTCGAAAGAAGTTTGTTAATGAGACTTGATCAACCTTGTTAACGGATTCCTTTTGATGAGCATGAGATGGATGAATTTAGAAGGCACAACCTACTGTACCCACCTCTTACTTTCTGTTATTTAGATTAAATAAAGCAAAAATAGTATTTTCTGTCTGTTTTCTGAATTATCCATGCAATAAAAATGTCCCGAAAATAAAAGTTTTCCAAATGCCCTGAAAATTTAGTATGATTTTTTATAGAATATTTTAGAATTTCTGGCACTGAGCATGCACCAAGGGGATGCACCAGGGGGCCACAGGGTGGAGGGCATGCCCCCCTGCCTTGTGGGTCCCACGTAGGCCCCCCTCACTTATTCCAGCACCCATCCACTTCGTCTTCCTCCAGAAAAAATCATCACGTAGCTCAAACCCGTGTTCTTGCTCATCTTGCTGCCATTTTTGATCTCCTTGTGTAAAGCTCCATTTACAAAACTGCTTTGGGGGATTGTTCTTCGGTATGTGACTCCCCCAATGGTCCAATTAGTTTTTGTTCTAGTGCTTTATTTATTGCAAATTTTTGCTACTGTGGTGACCCTGTTCTTGAGCTTGCATGTCAAATTTATAGGGTCCAAAGTAGTTTTGATGCATGATATAGCCTCTAGACACTTGTAGGAGTAGTTGCTATCAATCTTGTTGAGTTTGGCTCACTTTTATTTTGAGTTACTAAAAATTTCAGAGGAAGAAAATGATGAGGAGATTGTTGAGAGGCTCCTCAAGTAGGGGTTCTAAAAAAAAGGAAAATGAAGAGGAGGAAAAGCCCAAGTACAATCTTCCTCGCACCGCGGAAGTTCGGCCGTGCGAATGGCCATGTGATGCATTCTTGGAGGGAGCCGGAATTCATGAGGATTTTTATTATTTGGCAGAGAATGCAGGCTTCACCGACTTTCTCCACGATAAGTGTGATCAGTACCTCTTACTCACTAATACTTTTGTGCAAAATTTTCACTTTCATGCTAGGAGATCACCACCCACGGTAGAATTTTATTTATATGATGAACATAAGGAGATGACGCTTTATGACTTTTGTGAGGTTTGTAAATTACCTTATGAGGGCAGCATCGATGAGCCACGTCCTAGAGACGTGGAAAGTTTTATTGATGAAGTTACCGTTGGGGAAGGAAGAGGAGTGTCGGGAGCGAGAGTGTCTAGTTTACATTTTCCTGTTTTACGTTATTACTCATTATTTGCTGGGAGATGTTTAATTGGTCGTGGGGAGAGTGGAGGTCTTAGTGCTCTTGACCTTGTTATTTTGCGCCATGCTTTACTTCATGATAAAACTTTTAGTTTGGGCGCTATGGTCGCTCGACGGTTGAGTTTAAACCGTATGAAGGGTCCTATCTTTGGAGGTATCTATGCCTCCCGGATGGCTCTTTCCGATAGATTGTCAAAGAACCCCTGTGCTTGCTCTACGGATGGCTCGACCCAAGTTCCGTCAAGGCCGTGAGCATTACATGCCGGCATCATGGCGATGATTGAGGTCAGAGCGGAGTTGTTGCACAGAGGAATTACGCTCGCCGGCAACTTATATTTCCCGCTGGGTCTGAACAGTTTGTGGCATAGAGTTGTGTGCTGCATGATAGTCAAGTTGTTGTTCAGCCCAGGACGCAGCCTCATGATATCTGCCGCATTCCGAAACTCCCAGGCTGGTCTCCCTTTGTTATGCAGAGGGGCGATGCGGCGGCGAAGGAAATCAGCGCCAACCATTTCTATTGTGAGCCCGGCAACCCTGAGACGGTGGATCCTGGTAATTGCGATTGTGAGCTTCTCATCTTCAGGATCGAGAGCGCTCCAGTCATTGCCGCAGACCACTTTCGTTTGTCGGGGCAAACAGAAAGGCTGGGGATCTTTCTCCTTAATCCAGCACCATTCGCCCCGCCATTCTTCCCACTTCGTACGGTAGAGCCCTTCTGGGTATATCTCTTTATTCCATGCCCTTGGAATCCAGGTGATAGAACCAGAAAGGGTGTCTCCTTTTTTGATACGGGGAATGAAATAGTGGTGAAAGAGGGTTGTGCTGGGGACTACTCCGGCGAAATTTTCACAGAGATGGGCGAAGACTGACATGCATGTCACGGCATTCGGCGTGAAATCCAAGAGACGAAAGCCGTATGTGTACATGATGTCGATGAAGAAATCAGAAAACGGAGGGCAGAGCCCGCAATAAAAGTATGCGGCAAAGAAAGGGAATTTATCTGGACCACCCTTGGAGGAAGCAGGATTCACGCGAGTAGCGGGATGAGCCTTCGTCTCCCTCCCCCACATGCATAGATACCGATCCTTCAGAGCGCTCGCGTCAAGCATCGGGGCGAAGATGACGTGTTCCTTCCGCATCTCCACCAGCTCGCTCTCCTCCGCCTGCTCACCCGAGCCGACGGCTTTCACCTCTTTGCCCTTGCTCGCTTTGGGCGGCATGGCGATTGATGAAGCAGGGGCCAAGGGCGATGAGAGAGTGGAGGCGGCGAATGGATGGGAGAGGCTCTGCTTTGAGTTCGAGGAAGAAGGCGATGGCGGTTTCCAGATTGGAAAGGATGAAAGGTAAAAGAATGACACCTCTGCGGATTCCTTTTTATGGGGAAGGCGCGGGGCTGCCTCCTTTCTAATCAATGTGAATGCGCTTTCGCGAGCGCGCTGCTACAGCGGTCGTTCCGTGCACATATCCCGTGTCGTGCATTCAATATGCGCCATGGGGAAGCGCGGTAAATGAGATGATTACGGCAGCGAACTCCTGCCACGCATGCCCATGCACTATTTGGGCCTAGCCCAACAACGCCTCGCACCCGTGTATGGCCTAGGCCTAGGGGCTCCTGTCGGTGTACTAAAGTTTGGGTCCTTTAGTACCCCATACTTGTGCACGGACGGTTGTAGCCATACCACCGGTAAGGCCTGCCAGGGGATAGCTGGAAGCAAATGCAAGACTATCAAGAAAGCATTCAAACCAGTGACCAGAAGACAGAAGCCCAAAGGTTGGATCCCCGGCAAGATACTTGCCGGGATGGCTTGCGAAGCCCCGGCAAGACTTCGCCACCCTGCCACTGCTCCAGCGCAGCGGCCAGCCTGTCAT
Source organism: Thinopyrum elongatum (assembly GCA_011799875.1). Lineage (NCBI taxonomy): Eukaryota > Viridiplantae > Streptophyta > Magnoliopsida > Poales > Poaceae > Thinopyrum > Thinopyrum elongatum. The sequence continues at coordinate 75,154,479 of CM022302.1, read as the reverse complement.
TTCGGATTTGTCCTCCTGGATGCATGTTATGGCACTAGTGGTGGACGGGCTTAAGCGGTGCTGATGGGACGGGCCCTTTTTCCGTCCCCAAGAAAGTAAGGGACTCCTAAACGGACACCTTAACAGAGCATTTAATGCGTTTGTCCTAAATCGTCAGTGATAAACATGTAAACACTGTAGCAACTTTACACCTCTTGTATGTACTGTACGCCAATGTTGGTGACCCCTTGGACGTATAAAAGGAGGCCGAAGGCCTAGCTACAGGGGGGAGGACTCTCTAGCCCATTCTGCATGCGTAGCTGCTGCTCGAACATACTGTTCACTGCGAGCGCTCCTGAAGCTTGGGCTTAAAAATACCCACAATAAATCAAAGCAGGAGTAGGGTATTATGCTTCTCAGCGGCCCGAACCTGGGTAAACATCCCCTCGCGTTGATCGTTGGATCTGCTCTTTGTGTACACCTCTCTCCCTGCCGAACCGTAAAACGGATCCACGCGATCCCATAGGTGTCGTACGCCGACAACGCCGGAGGGAAACACGATCACGGAGGGTTTCATCATCCTCATTGGTGCTCCTCCGATGATGCGTGAGTAGTTCACCAGAGACTACGGGTCCGTAGGCAGTAGCTAGATGGCTTCTTCTCTCTTTGATCTTCAATACAATGGTCTCCTCGATGAGATCTATTTGATGTAATTCTTTTGCGGTGTGTTTGTTGGGATCCGATGAATTTTGAGTTTATGATCAGTTCTATCCATGAATATTATTTGAGTTTCTTTGATCTCTTATATGCATGATTGTTATAGCCTCATATTTCTTCTTCGAATCTTTGGTTTAGTTAGGCCAACTAGATTGATTTTTCTTGCAATGGGAAGAGGTGCTTTGTGATGGGTTCGATCTTGCGGTGTCCTCACCCTGTGACAGAATGGGTAGCAAGGCACGCATGTATCGTTGCTATTAAGGATAACAAGATGGGGTCTATTCCTACATGAATAGATCTTGTCTACATCATGTCATTGTTCTTATTGCATTACTCCGTTTCTCCATGAACTTAATACACTAGATGCATGCTGGATAGCGGTCGATGTGTGGAGTAATCATAGTAGATGCAGAATCGTTTCGTTCTACTAATCTTGGATGTGATGCCTATATACATGATCATTGCCTTGGATATCGTCATAATTATTTGATCTTCTATCAATTGCCCAACAGTAATTTGTTTACCCACCGTATGCTATTTTCTCGAGAGAAGCCACTAGTGAAATATACGACCCCCTGGTCTATCTTTTATCATATTACTTCCAGATCTATTATTCCAAAAACCCAAAAATACCTTGCTGCACTTTTTCTTTACTTATTTTAATTCGTGTTTTATTCAGATCTATTTATCCAAACTCATGCAATTTAATCTATCTTTTTACAGAGGGACTGACAACTCCTCTTACGCGTTGGGTTGCAAGGATTTGTTCTTTGTGTGCAGGTACCGTTTACATAGTGTTGCTTGGTTATCCTATTGGATTGATAACCTTGGTTTCATAACTGAGGGAAATACTTGCCGTAGCTGTGCTGCATCATCCCTTTTCCTCTTTGGGGAAATACCAACGTAGTTTCAAGCCACGTCAAAGGAATTTCTGTCGCCGTTGCCAGGGAGACATCATCAACATCTATCAGGTTCCTAATCACAAATCTCATCTCCTTGCAATTTACTTTATTTTCTATTTGCTTCTTGTTTCATCTCCCCCACTTCACAAATTTTTGCCTTTTATTTGCCTTCTTTATCGTTCGCCTTTTTCTTGTCAAATCTCTTGTTTGCTTGCAATCTTGTTTGCGTAGTCACGATGTCTCAAGAAAATATCAAATTGTGTGATTTTTTCAATACAAATAATAATGATTTTATTAGTATTCTGATTGCTCCTCCCGCCACTAGTGCGGAATTTTGTGATATTAATGCCGCTTTGTTGAATCTTGTTATGAAAGAGCAATTTTCTGGTACTCCTAATGAGGATGTCGCGTCCCATCTAAACACATTCGTAGAATTGTGTGATATGCAAAAGAAAAAAGATGTGGAGAATGATATTGTGAAGTTGAAATTATTTCCTTTCTCCTCGAGGGATCGTGCAAAAATTTGTTTTTCGTATTTGCCTCGCAATAGTATCGATTCTTGGGATAAGTGCAAAGATGCTTTTATTACTAAGTATTTTCCGCCCGTGAAAATTATTTCCCTTAGAACTCAAATCATGAATTTTAAGCAACTTGAGCATGAACATGTTGCATAATCTTGGCAAAGAATGAAATTGATCTAAGAAATTTTCCTAGTCATGGTTTAAATCTTTGGATGATTATACAAAAAAATTATGCGGGGTTAAATTTTGTTTCTAGAAATATTTTGGATTCCGCCGCGGGTGGTACTTTTATGGAAATTACTTTGGGTGAAGCTACTAAATTTCTAGATAATATCATGGCAAATTATTCACAATGGCATACCGAAAGAGCACCTACTAGTAAAAAAGTTAATTCGGTTGAAGAAATTAGGACTTTGAGTGAAAAAATTGATGCTCTTATGAAATTTGTTGCTAGTAAGAGTGCTCCTATTGATCTTAATGATGTGCATTTGTCTACTTTGATTGAGAAAAATAGTGTTCCCGTAGATGTGAATTTTGTCTCGCGAAACAATTTTAATAACAATGCTTATAGAGGTAATTTTAATCCTAGGCCTTTTCCTAGGAATTCCTCTAATAATTATGGCAATTCCTATGGTAATTCTTCCTACAATAATAATAGGAACCCCTCTGATCTTGAGAGTAATATTAAAGAATTTATCAATGCTCAAAAAGTTTTCAACACCACTATAGAAGAAAAGTTGAATAAGATTGATGATATGTCTAGAAGCATTGATATAATTTCCCATGATGTAGAAAATCTCAAGATTAAATTTTTTTCCACCTAAGGTTGATGTGAATGAATGAATTAAAGCTTTATATGTTTCAATGGATGAAAGTAAGAAAAGAACCGCTATGCTTAGAGCTAAAAGAGAATTTTTAGAAAGAGCATTTTCTATCGATTGCTTTCATAATAATGATGAAGATCTTAAAATTATTGGTGTTTCTTCTATTGATTCCTTGTTTAGTAATATTAAAATTGATGATGAAGGGACTGAAGAAGAGTCAACTTTAGCTAGAAGGCGTCCCAATGATTCGAAGGGTGAAAATCTTGTTGAAAAATTTGATAAAAGTGGGTTTGGAGAGGTCAAAACTTTAACTAGTGATGTGCCCACTCTTTTGGATTACAAAGACTTTAATTATGATCCTTGTTCTTTGATTGAGTGTATTTCTTTGTTACAATCCATGATAAATTCACCCAATGCCTATGAACAAAATAAATCTTTTACTAAACATATCGTAGATGCCATGCTAAAAGCTTTAGAAGAAAATTGGAGTTAGAGATTTCAATTCCTAGAAAATTGCGTGATGAGTGGGAACCTACCAATAAAGTCAAGATTAAAAATTATGAATGCTTTGCTTTATGTTATTTGGGTGCTAGTATTTCCACAATTCCGAAATCTCAATGTGATGTGCTTGGTCTTACCAATATACAAGAGTGTTCTCTTAATTTGCACTTGGTGGATTCTACTATTAAAAAACCTTTGGGAAGAATTAATGATGTTCTTATTCTTGCAAATGGGAACTATGTTCCCATAGATTTTATTGTTCTTGATATTGATTGCAATCCGTCTTGTCCAATCATACTTGGTAGACCGTTTTTACGAACTATAGGTGTCGTGATTGATATGAAAGAAGGGAATATTAAATTTCAGTTTCCACTAAGAAAGGGTATGGAACAGTTCCCTAAAACAAGAATTAATCCACCATATGAATCAATCATGAGGGCAACCTATGGATCAAAAACTAAAGATGACAATACTTGAATCTATGTTTTATGCCTAGCTAAGGGCATAAAACGATAGCGCTTGTTGGGAGGCAACCCAATGAATAAAATTTATTTTTGCCTTTTTCTTTCTGTTCTTGTGTATTTAAACAATTATTCTACTATTATGATTTTGTTTTTTATGTTTAAATTAGTGTTTGTGCCAAGTAAAGCCTTTGGGATCATGTTGGATGATAGTTGATTTGATCTTGTTGAAAAACAGAAATGTATGCGTCCAGTAGCAGAATTTTGAAAAATCATAGAAGTGACGAAAGTTTCTAAATTTTTACACAAGATTGATATACAAATTTTCTACATCTTCCTAATTTTTCAGAATTTTTAGAGTTACAGAAGTATGGTCAAAGTCCAGATTACTACAAATTGTTATGTTTTTGATAGATTCTGTTTTCGTTGCATTGTGTGCTTAATTTGATATATCTATGGATTGTATCGGGGGGTATAAGCCATGGTAAAGTTGGAATACAGTAGATATAATGCAATAATAAAATATGAATGGGTTTGTAACAGTACTTAAAGTGGTGATTTGCTTTATTATACTAACGGACCTCATGAAGGTTTTGTTAAGTTTTGTGTGATTGAAGTTTTCAAGTTTTGGGTGAGATCACGATGGATGAAGGAATAAGGAGTGTCAAGAGAAACAAGCAACTAAGCTTAGGGATGCCCCAGTAGGCATTCCCTCTTTCTTCTAACGACCATCAGTATTTTACTTGGAGCTATATTTTTATTCGTCACATATCATGAGTTTTGCTTAGAGCGTCTTGTATTATATGAGTCTTTGCTTGTTTTGATTTTTTATTTTGTCACTAGTATTCTTGCTGGACACACCTATTTGAGAGAGCCAAAATTATGCTATGATTTTTTAGAATTGCTCTATGTGCTTCACTTAAATTTTTTTGAGCCATGGAATTGCTCTAGTGCTTCACTTCTATCTTTTTGAGCATAGTGGTGCTTTAATTTCAAAGAAATGCTCTCATGCTTCACTTAGATTTATTTGAGAGTTAGTAAATTTTTGAAGAAATTCTCTCATGCTTCACTTATATTATTTTGAGAGATGAAATTTTTATGCTCATGTTCTTCACTTAAATTTGTTTGAGCTTGTCAAAAGCAATTGTAATATATGAAACCAGTCCCAAAGTGATAGATACTCAAGAGGGATATAATAGAAACTTTCATGAAGATCATTGGACAAAATAAACTTGATTCTTTGTAATAGTTTTGAGATATGAAGATAGTAATATGTGAGACATGTTGGTGAGTAATTATGTTTTAGTAAGAATATTGGTGTTAAGGTTTGTGATTCCCTATGCAAGCAAGAAAGTCAATAGTTATGCAATGAAATTACATCCTACTTGTGGTGCATTATTCGGTGTTAGTTATGCTTAATGCTTGTTTATGAGAATTTTCGTTTCTTGGTTGGTTGCTTCTCAATCTATTTGCTAGCCTCCATTTGTACTATGGGAATACTACTTGTGCATCCAAAATCCTTAAACCAAGTTATGCCATATGAGTCCACCATACATACCTATATGCGGTATTTCCGTGCCGTTCCAAGTAAATTTGTATGTGCCAACTATAATTTTCAAAATGAATTTCCTTTTTGTGTGCCCGTACCGCTCATGAAGCAGCAGGGGGTGGCCAATATTTTTCCATGCTAAATGTGTTATTCTCAAGATGTGTGTTTATTCACTTGTCATTGCACGAGAGTGTGGCGGTAATAGGGATGCCAGTCTCGAAATGAAAAAGAAAATTACTTTATGTTGTCAAATAATAAATTCCTTGGAAAGTGATGGTATGGAAGGCACCCGTGGATACGGCTAGCCATGGTTTCTGAAAGAATGGTGGAAAAAGGAATAAACTTTATTTTATGTTTGGGAACCGCCTATGATGTATCTAGCATGGAAAGTATTGGGAATTACTCGGTCGTTTTCGTTGACGGGAAAAGTATTCCTCCCAAAATATTTTTATCTCTCAATTTAAGCTTTGAGCTCTCGCACCTCTACAAATCTCTGCTTCCCTCTGTGAAGGGCCTATCTATTTACTTTATGCAATTTTTATTTTTATTTGAGTCTCCATCTTCTCTTATAAAGCACCAACTAGGGGGCACTATGATCATACTTGTGCATTGGATGTAGCTAATATTCAAGTGTATTTCATGAATGGATCAATGATTGAGCATGATGGGCTAGGGATAACTTTCTTCAGTGTTGATATTGTGAAAGACATGGTTGCTTGTTGATATGCTTCAGTATTGAGGTCTTCATGTCAAATATAGACTATTGCTTTGAACCATCTAAAAGTCCAAATGTCCATGCTACAAAAGAAAAGAATATGTGATGAACATGTTAGGTAGCATTCCACATCAAAAATTCTGTTTTTATCATTTACCTACTCGAGGACGAGCAGGAATTAAGCTTGGGGATGCTGATATGTCTCCAACGTATCTATAATTTTTTATTGTTCCATGCTGTTATATTATCATTCTTTGATGTTTTCCAATCATTTTATAGCAACTTTATATCATTTTTGGGGACTAACCTATTGACATAGTGCCCAGTGCCAGTTGTTGTTTTTTGCTTGTTTTTTACTTCGCAGAATATCAGTACCAAACGGAATCCAAATGCCACAAAGCTTTTTGGAGATTTTTTTGGACCAGAAGACAACTTGGGAGCCAAGGAAGCACCTGGGGGGAGGCCCATGCGGCCCACCACCCACCAGGGCACGCCAGAGGCCCCTGGCGCGCCCTGATGGGTGGTGGGGCCCATGGAGGTCTCCTCCACTGCCTCTTCACTCTATAAATACCCAAATATTCCAGAAACCCTAGGGGAGTCGACGAAACACAATTCCAGCCGCCGCAAGTTCCAGAATCACGAGATCCAATCTAGAGTAGTATTCCGGCACTACGCTGGAGGGGAACATGATCACGGAGGGGTTCATCATCCTCATTGGTGCTCCTCCGATGATGCGTGAGTAGTTCAGCATAAACCTATGGGTCCGTAGGCAGTAGCTAGATGGCTTCTTCTCTCTTTGATCTTCAATACAATGGTCTCCTCGATGAGATCTATTTGATGTAACTCTTTTGCGGTGTGTTTGTTGGGATCTGATGAATTTCGAGTTTATGATCAGTTCTATCCATGAATATTATTTGAGTTTCTTTGATCTCTTATATTCATGATTGTTATAGCCTCGTATTTCTTCTCTGAATCTTTGGTTTAGTTAGGCCAACTAGATTGATTTTTCTTGCAATGGGAAGAGGTGCTTTGTGATGGGTTCGATCTTGCGGTGTCCTCACCCAGTGACAGAAGGGGTAGCGAGGCACGCATTTATCGTTGCTATTAAGGATAACAATATGGGGTCTATTCCTACATTAATAGATCTTGTCTACATCATGTCATCATTCTTATTGCATTACTCCGTTTCTCCATGAACTCAATACACTAGATGCATGCTGGATAGCGGTCGATGTGTGGAGTAATAGTAGTAGATGTAGAATCGTTTCGATCTACTAATCTTGGACGTGATGCCTATATACATGATCATTTCCTTGGATATCGTCATAATTATTTGATCTTCTATCAATTGCCCAACAGTAATTTGTTTACCCACCGTATGCTATTTTCTCGAGAGAAGCTACTACTGGAATCTACGGCCCCCGGGTCTATCTTTTATCATATTTCTTTCAGATCTATTATTCCAAAAACCCCAAAATACGTTGCTGCACTTTTTCTTTACTTATTTTATTTCATGTTTTATTCAGATCTATTTATCCAAACTCATACAATTTAATCTATATTTTTACCAAGGAGGGATTGACAACCCCTCTTACGCGTTAGGTTGCAAGGATTTGTTCTTTGTGTGCAGGTACCGTTTACATAGTGTTGCTTGGTTCTTCTACTGGATTGATAACCTTAGTTTCATAACTGGGTGAAATACTTGCCGTAGTTGTGCTGCATCATCCCTTCCTCTTTGGGGAAATACCAACGCAGTTTCAAACCACGTCACTCACGTCCTCCTCGGATTCCGGCATGTAGTTTTATCGGCCACTTCAAAGAGGTCGTCGGGATCCGAGTCCCTGGGATTCCTTCGGGGTCGACGTGGTGATCTAGGGAGGCTTAAAAGTCCTCCCCTGGATCCTCTGCATCGTTGGCCGCCGTGTCGGCGGTAGCGTTGTTCCCGTTGGGTTCCCCGTTGGTACCCCTTCTGCGTCTACGCCGACGTCTTGGAGGGGATTTTGGGGTGTCGACCATGTAGACATCGCAGGTTAATGTTGCGGTCCATTTGTCGGTATTTCTCAACGATGAGGTGTTTCCAGAGAGGCCATCGACATCTTCATCCATGTCGGTTTCTTCATCGTAGTCGAGTACAATGGTTAAACCATCGATGGTGGCAATGGTTTCTTCATCAGGATGAGCTCCCCACGGGAATCCTGACAACGGAATCCGCGGTGTACTCCAAGCCTTCAAAGGTCACGATCTGACCTGGGGCATAGTTCTCCTCGGAGGCCAGATGGCCAGCCGAGTCGATGCAGAAGGTCATGCTGCCGAACACAAAGAGTTGGCTGGGGACATAAACGTTCCTGGAGCCATTGTCGTAGTTGATCTGCAGATGAGCCATCGATCCTTCTATCAATCTCACAACGAAACTCTCAATGAAAGCACCAGTGTCGGTGTAAAAACCGGCAGACCTCGGGGTAGGGGGTCCCGAGCTGTGGATCTTGGGCAGATGGTAACAGTAATAGGGAGATGATGTTTTCCAGGTTTGGGCCCTCTTAATGGAGGTAAAACCCTACGTCATGCTCTTGTTTATATTGCACTAGTAGAAAACAGGGCTTTGGTTGAGGCCAGGATAAGGGCATTAATCCCGGTTCACTCACGAACCAGGACCAAAGGGGGCATCAGTCCTGGTTCGTGAGGCCAGGGCGTCGGCCGGGCCTCGTGGGCCATTGGTCCCGGTTTGTCTGACCTCTTTGTCCCGGTTCCAGACACGAACCGGGACCAATGGGCCTCGCTCCTGGCCCACAACCTTTAGTCCCGGTTGGTGGCTGGAACCGGGACCAAATGTAGTCCTTTAGTCCCGGTTTTAGCCACCAACCGGGACTAAAGAGAGGCCTATATATACCCCCGCCCCTGCCCGCGAGCAGAGCCACTGCTCTATTTTTTTGGCCGGCCGTGGGAGAGCTTTGTGGTGCTCTAGCTCACCTCCTATGCACATGAGGTGTTCGATGAAATGCCCGAGCCACACTTAAGCTTTCTCCTCTCGAAGCTCCTTGTCCAAGCTCCATTTTCCTCAAGATTTGTCTAGGTTTGGCGGTCCATCCCGTCCCATCCCCGTCCTCACCGCCGTCGATCGCCCGCGCCGATCTCGTCGCCGGCACCACCGTGGTAAACCTCTTGTTCTTATCTTCTTTCTAAAAGAAAAAAATTCTTACTTGTATGATTTAGGTAGATACTTGTATAATTTTCTTACTTTTATTATTTTTGTTATTATATAGTGCGATGGTTTTGGTATCCGCCCCCATCGGCGCTCGTCCTGTCTATGATTCGGATGTGGTATATATTATCTTTTATAACTATTTGTTTCATTTAGTGTTTATGACAATTATGCCGACCAACGTGACATAGATGTTTTTATCTAGGAGGTATGTGAACCAGAAATTCCAACCGACCCTCTTGTCGAGAGGTTAAATTTAGTTGAAAAAGAAAACAATTACTTGAAGAAAAAATTGAAAAGAATTGAGGACAAGAAGATGGAATTGGAGTTGCATGTTACGGATATCGTCGATGATCACAAGATCAAGATGGATAAAATGCGCTTGAAGAATAGAAAGATTAAAAAATATGCCATTCATACTGAGGCTTGGTATCATTATGCAGTTGGATCAATTGTTACCTTAGTTGCGATTATGATCGCATTTGTTGTTTCATTGAAATGGTTTACATAGTTTCAATGTATGCTTTAATTAGATGCTCGAGAGAGCTATATGTTGTTCAATGAGAACTATGTATGAACTTTATTTATTTATTTTTTCAGTAATAACATTTGATCACTACTGTACTTTGGTTTTAATGTGATGATGAACTTATATTAATTTGGTCACTTCTCTATTCATGATGTTCTGTAATGGTTTTTGACACACTTAATTATATATAATGCATGCAGATGAACCGGCAATGGATGTACGGTAACAGATGCACCTCCGAGTACATTAAGGGCGTGCATAATTTTCTCGAAGTGGCTGAGGCAAACAAGCAGAATGGTTTCACATACACCTGCTTGAGAAGGGTTTCATGCCACACTATAATGTTTGGACCAAGCACGGAGAAAGAGGGGTTATGATGGAAGACAACGAAGAAGAAGAGGATGATGACAACTATGTGCCCCCTGAATACGGTGATGCTGCAATGAGGGAAGCTGAAGATCAAGAGGAACCAGACGATGTGCCCGATGATGATCTTCGCCGGGTCATTGTTGATGCAAAGAGACAATGTGAAAGTGAAAAGGAGAAGTTGAAGTTCGATCGCATGTTAGAGGATCACAAAAAAGGGTTGTACCCCAATTGCGAAGATGGCAACACAAAGCTCGGTACCACACTGGAATTGCTGCAATGGAAGGCAGACAATGGTGTATCTGACAATGGATTTGAGAAGCTACTGAAAATATTGAAGAAGAAGCTTCCAAAGGATAATGAATTGCCCGACATTACATACGGAGGAAAGAAGGTTATATGCCCTCTAGGATTGGAGGTGCAGAAGATACATGCATGCCCTAATGATTGCATCCTCTACCGCGGTGCGTACGAGGATTTGAACGCATGCCCAGTATGCGGTGCATTGTAGTATAAGATCAGACGAGATGACCCTGGTGATGTTGACGGCGAGCGCCCCAGGAAGAGGGTTCCTGCCAAGGTGATGTGGTATGCTCCTATAATACCACGGTTGAAACATCTGTTCAGAAACAAAGCGCATGCCAAGTTGATGCGATGGCACAAAGAGGACCGTAAGAAAGACGGGAAGTTGAGAGCACCCGCTGATGTGTCGCAGTGGAGAAAAATCGAGAGAAAGTGGGGGGACTTTGCAGGTGACGCAAGGAATGTATGGTTTGGTTTAAGCGTGGATGGCATTAATCCTTTTGGGGAGCAGAGCAGCAATCATAGCACCTGGCCCGTGACTATGTATCTATAACCTTCCTCCTTGGCTGTGCATGAAGCGGAAGTTCATTATGATGCCAGTTCTCATCCAAGGCCCTAAGCAACCCAGCAACGACATTGATGTGTACCTAAGGCCATTAGTTGAAGAACTTTTATGGCTGTGGAATGGAAAAGGTGTACGTGTGTGGGATGAGCACGACCAGCAGGAATTTGACCTACATGTGTTGCTGTTTGTAACCATCAATGATTGGCCTGCCCTCATAAACCTTTCAGGACAGACAAACAAGGGATACCACGCATGCACGCACTGTTTAGATGACACCGAAAGTATATATTTGGACAAATGCAGGAAGAATGTGTACCTGGGGCATCGTCGATTTCTTCCGACAAACCATCAATGTTGAAAGAAAGGCAAGCATTTCAAAAGTGAGGCAGATCACCGGAAGAAGCCGGCCGTCCGTACTGTTGATCACAGACTTGCTATGGTCAATGATTTACAAGTAATCTTTGGAAAGGGTCCCGACGGACTATCTATTCCGAATGACGCTGAGAGACGCGCACCCATGTGGATGAAGAAATCTATATTTTGGGACCTACCCTATTGGAAAGACCTAGAGGCCCGCTCTGCAATCGACATGATGCACATGACGAAGAATCTTTGCGTGAACTTGCTAGGCTTCATGGGTGTGTATGGGAAGACAAAAGATACACCGAAGGCACGGGAGGACCAGCAACGTGTGCACGAAAAAGACGGCATGCCTCCAAAGCAGTATGAAGGTCCTGCCAGCTACACTCTTACCGAAGAAGAGAAGGAAATCTTCTTTGAATGCCTGCTCAGTATGAAGGTCCCGTCTGGCTTCTCGTCGAATATAAAGGGAATAATAAATATGGTAGAGAAAAAGTTCCAGAACCTAAAGTCTCATGACTGCCACGTGATTATGATGCAACTGCTTCCGGTTGCATTGAGGGGGCTTCTACCGAAAAATGTTCGATTAGCCATTGTGAAGCTATGTGCATTCCTCAATGCAATCTCTCAGAAGGTGATCGATCCAGAAATCCTACCAAGGTTAAGGAGTGATTTGGCGCAATGTCTTGTCAGTTTAGAGCTGGTGTTCCCACCATCCTTCTTCAATATCATGACGCACATCCTAGTTCATCTAGTCGACGAGATTGCCATTCTGGGCCCTGTATTTCTACACAATATGTTCCCCTTTGAGAGGTTCATGGGAGTCTTAAAGAGATATGTTCGTAACCGTTCTAGGCCAGAAGGAAGCATCTCCACGGGCCATCAAACAGTGGAGGTCATTGGGTTTTGTGTTGACTTCATTCCTAACCTTAAGAAGATTGGTCTCCCTCAATCGCGGTATGAGGGGAGACTGACTAGAAAAGGCACGCTAGGAGCGGACTCAATAATATGTAGGGACGGGCATTCTTGGTCTCAAGCACACTACACAGTTCTACAGAATTCTACCTTGGTGACCCCATATGTCAATGAACACAAGAATATTCTGCGCTCCAAACACCCGGAGCAGTGTGATGACTGGATTACATGTGAACACATCAGGACTTTCGGCAGTTGGTTGCAAACACGTCTCATGGGTGACAACACTGTTTCTGATGAGCTGTACTCGTTGGCCAGGGGACCATCTTCGACTGTTGGCCAGGGGACCATCTTCGACTGTATTGACTTACAAAGGGTACGAGATAAATGGGAATACATTTTACACGATCGCCCAAGATCAAAAGTGCACCAACCAAAATAGTGGTGTCTGCTTTGATGCAACAACCAAGAGGGGAAAGGACACATATTATGGTTACATAGTGGACATATGGGAACTTGACTATGGACATGATTTTAAGGTCCCTTTGTTTCAGTGCAAATGGGTCAATCTGTCAAGAGGCGGGGTACAGGTAGACCCACAGTACGGAATGACAACAGTGGATCTGAACAATCTTGGGTACACAGACGAACCATTCGTCCTAGCCAATGATGTGGTGCAGGTTTTCTATGTGAAGGACATGTCTACCAAACCGAGAAAAAGAAAAGATAAGGAAGCGAATACATCATACGATGAGCCAAAGCGCCACATAGTTCTTTCAGGGAAAAGAGATATCATGGGAGTGGAGGGCAAGACAGACATGTCTGAAGATTATGAAAAGTTTCATGAAATTCCTCCCTTCAAAGTCAAGGCTGACCCAAGCACCATGTTAAACGATGAAGATTATCCATGGTTACGGCGCAATAAGCAAAGGACACAAGCGAAAAAAAGTGAAGACTTTCTCTCCACAACTATTATGATGATGCCTTTGATCTAGAATATCACTGCAGTTACATGTCAAGAAATGAAATGCCTTTTGTAACAGATGAGTTTTCGTCCGAAACCCAGATACTTCGAAAGAGATTGTCCATTTTGTACACGAAGTGCATCCAGATTTTGTCGTAACCCTCTCAACTTTTTAGCACATGCTATGTGGGTGAAATGATGATACCATGCCAACTTTCAACCTGTTCAGAGTTCATTTGTAGTGCTTTTCAATTTCAGGGTCATTTAGCTAAAAAAAATCAGTAAATGCATGAAAAATACCAAATGAAGTCAGAAAGGGTTGAAAATTGATGATGTGGCTTTGAATGGTGCATTTTGAACACACAAAAAGTCTGGAGTTCAAATAAGTTCAAAAAAATGAAATCCCTTTGTAACAGATGAGTTTTCGTCCGAAACCCTGATACTTCGAAAGAGATTGTCCATTTTGTACACGAAGTGCATCCAGTTTTTGTCGTAACCCTCTCAACTTTTTAGCACATGCTATGTGGGTGAAATGATGATACCATGCCAACTTTCAACCTGTTCAGACTTCATTTGCAGTGTTTTTCAATTTTAGGGTCATTTAGCTCAAAGAATGAACTAATAGCAAAAAGAATGAACTCGAAAACTTTTATAAAACTCTAATAGCAAAAAAGAATGAACTAAAAAGAATCAATTAAATTATTCTTTTGTTCAAAACATTAATAGCAAAAAGAATTTACATAAAGTATTTGTTGTTAGAAACTTAAATAGCAAACTAAAATAACAAAATCTATTTTTGATTAAAACACCCATTTAAAATAACCTAAAAATTACCAAATTGAATATAATGATAAAACACACTAATATTAAATAGCAGGAAAAAGAATCACTCAAAAATCTATTTTTAAAGTAAAGTTATTCACAAACTAGTGATTCACTCAAATTTCAAAGAATTCAAATTTAAACTATTCAAATTTGAAAACTAATGGCACTAACAGAAAGTTTATAATTTTGTGACCTAAAGCAAAAAGAATCACTCAAAAACTCTAAGTATTTATCTGTAAGTAGAAACAAAAGAAAATAAATAAAGCAAAAAACAAAACAAAAATACTGGAAAAAAATTAAAAAAATGCCGCCTACTGGGCCACCACGGCCTGCATACGACTAGAAACCCAACCCGCTAGTTGGGCCAGGATGCAGGCCCGCAGTAGGCCCAGTAGGCCCACAGGCACAGAGAGTGCATTTAGGCCCGTAGGCCTACAGTAGAAAAGAGCTCGAAGTGGTTGGCGCAGCGCCGCTTATAAACCACTCCGAGCCCCTCTCAGCTAGCGAGGTGGGACAAAACATCCCACTGCACCGTGCCGGTTACAGCACAAGGCCTTTGGTCCCGATTGGTGGCACCAACCGGGAATAAAGGGTGCCTTTGGTCCCGGTTCGTGGCACCAACCGGGACCAATGCCACCCTTTAGTCCCGGTTGGTGCCACCAACCGGGACCAAAGGTCTCTGCTTCCCACCCTTTGGGCTGAAGAAAACTGACCTTTGGTCCCGATTGGTGGCACGAACCAGGACTAAAGGGGGGCATTGGTCCCGGTTGGTGCCACGAACCGGGACCAATGCTTCGTGTATATAAGTAAACACTTAGAAATTTTTAGTTTTCATCTACCAGCTGCCCCGACGATGCCGAGCTCATCGATGCCGCCAGGCTGCCCCGACGCCGTCCCCCGCTCCCCTCGCCGTGCCCTGCCCCGATGCCGTCGCCCTCGCCTCCCCGAGCCCTGCCCCGACGTCGCCGTCGCCGTCGACTCCCCGAGCCCTCCCCCGACGTCGCCGTTGCCGCGCCCCTACCCCGACGCCACCGCCGCGCCCCTGCCCCGACGTCGCTGTCGCCTCCCCGAGCCGCCCCGAGATCGCCGTCGCCGTGCCCCTGCCCCGACGCCTCCCCCGTGCGCTCCCCTCGTCGCCGGCCGGCCCTCCAGTGAGCTCCTCCGCTGCGTGCTCTGCTTGCCGCCGCCACCGCCGCACGCTCTCCCCTCGTTCATACAGTTTATGATGTTCATTAGTTATACAAATTTCTATTTTTTATGTATGTATGTTCATATGCAAATTTGTGTTTATGATGTTTTTTTTGTTCATATAATTTTTGGTGATATTGTAGAATATGAACTTTTTTTCATAGAACTTTTTGATGGATATGGATATGTATGCATTGATATATGAGCAATGATGTTAATAGAAAGTCTTTTGTTCATAGAACTTTTTTTTGTTCTTAGAAAGTTTTTTGTTCATAGAAAGTTTTTTGTTCATAGAACTTTTTTTTGTTCATAGAAAGTTTTTTGTTCATAAAAAGTATTTTATATATGACCATGGATATATGAGCAATGATGATCCATGGATGTATGCATTGATATATGAGCAATGATGTTCACAGAAAGTTTTTTGTTCAGACAAAGTTTTTATATATGATTGATACGTCTCCAACGTATCTATAATTTTTGATTGTTCCATGCTATTATATTATCTGTTTTGGATGTTTTATATTCATTAATATTTTATTTTATATTATTTTTGGGACTAACCTATTAACCTAGAGCCTAGTGCCAGTTTCTATTTTTTCCTTGTTTTTGAGTTTCACAGAAAAGGAATACCAAACGGAGTCCAAACGGAATAAAACTTTCGCGATGATCTTTCTTGGACCAGAAGGAAACCAGGAGACTTGAAGATGAAGTCGGAGGAGCCATGAGGCAGCCACAAGGATGGAGGGCGCACCCCCCACCCTTGTGGGCCCCTCGTGCACCTCCTGACCTAATTCTTTCGCCTATATATACTCTTATATGCCCAAACCACCAGAGGCATCCACGAAAATACTTTTCCACCGCCGCAACCTTCTGTACCCGGAGATCCCATCTAGGGGCCTTTTGCGGCGTCCTGCCGGAGGGGGATTCGATCACGAAGGGCTTCTACATCAACACCATTGCCCTTCCGCTGAAGCATGAGTAGTTTACCTCAGACCTACGGGTCCATAGCTAGTAGCTAGATGGCTTCTTCTCTCTCTTTGATTCTCAATACCATGTTCTCCTGGATGTTCTTGGAGATCTATTCGATGTAATACTTTTTTGCGGTGTGTTTGCCGAGATCCGATGAATTGTGGATTTATGATCAGCTTATCTATGAATATTATTTGAATCTTCTCTGAATTCTTTTATGCATGATTTGATATCTTTGTAATTCTCTTCGAACTATCGGTTTGGTTTGGCCGACTAGATTGGTTTTTCTTGCAATGGGAGAAGTGCTTAGCTTTGGGTTCAATCTTGCGGTGTC
This sequence comes from Thinopyrum elongatum, assembly GCA_011799875.1. Classification (NCBI taxonomy): domain Eukaryota; kingdom Viridiplantae; phylum Streptophyta; class Magnoliopsida; order Poales; family Poaceae; genus Thinopyrum; species Thinopyrum elongatum. The sequence continues at coordinate 75,137,790 of CM022302.1, read as the reverse complement.
CTTTCCCAGTGACAGTACGGGCAGCAAGGCACGTATTGTATTGTTGCCATCGAGGATAAAAAGATGGGGTTTTCATCATATTGCTTGAGTTAATTCCTCTACATCATGTCATCTTGCTTAATGCGTTACTCCGTTCTTTATGAACTTAATACTCTAGATGCATGCTGGATAGCGGTCGATGTGTGGAGTAATAGTAGTAGATGCAGAATCCTTTTGGTCTACTTGACATGGACGTGATGCCTATATTCATGATCATTGCCTTAGATATCGTCATAACTTTGCGCTTTTCTATCAATTGCTCGGCAGCAATTTGTTCACCCATCGTAATATTTTCTATCTTGAGAGAAGCCTCTAGTGAAACCTATGGCCCCCGGGTCTATTTTCCATCATATTACTTTCCGATCTACTATTTTGCAATCTTTTATTTTTAGATCTATAAACCAAAAAACCCACAAATATTTACTTTATCTTTTGTTTAGTTTTACCTATCTCTATCAGATCTCACTTTTGCAAATAACCGTGAAGGGATTGACAACCCCTTCATCGTGTTGGGTGCAAGTTGTTTGATTGTTTGTGCAGGTATTCGGTGATTTGTGCGTTGTCTCCTACTGGATTGATACCTTGGTTCTCAAACTGAGGGAAATACTTATCTCTACTTTGCTGCATCACCCTTTCCTCTTCAAGGGAAAAATCAACGCAAGCTCAAGAAGTAGCAATGATCCATGGATGTAGCTCCTCGTCGTCGCCCCCGATGCCGTCCCTGCCGCGACGCCGAGCCACCTCCCCGATAACTTACTAAGTTACTAAGTTAAAATGTTCATATATTCGAAACATATCAAGTGTTGTATTTTCTCTCGAAACATATCCCCGATAACTTCGACATGAGGGGGGACATCGATCAACCCCCTCTCGCCCGACCAACTCTCGAGGCCAGCCAAATTTACGAAGTTCAAAGTTACTAATTTACTCCCGGTCCGCTCGCCCGACCAACTCTCGAGGCCACCCAAACCCTAGAAGAAAGAGCGTTGTCGATCTCCTACCCCCTCCCGCCCCTACCCGATAACTTCGACATGAGGGGGGACATCGGACATGCATGAGAGAGGCAGTCCGCAACTAATCCATTGCTCATATATGCATATGATTCCTTGTTGTGATTAGCTAGGTCTATGTTTGCCACTAATATATCCATCTCTCATGTTTGTATATTGCCATGTTGTAATATTTGTAGAAACTATGGACAGAGTCTTAGAACAAGAAGAGTTGTTGGGGGATATAATCCGCGACGGAGGTCATCCCTTGTCGTTTCTCAACGACACCGATGCTCAGGAAGGAGAGGATGACGGCTCCGGTATTCCAACAATGGAGGAGGAAGGAGATCATGACGGCTTCGATGACCGAATGGCGGAGGAAGAAGACCATGATGACGGCTCCGGTGACCGAACGGAGGAGGGAGCTGTTGCAAAGTCCGGCGAGGTATATATATTAATTAAGCCTGTGCTGACTTGATGCATTAATTGTTTTGGTATGTACATATATTAACGCTTCTTTCTTCTTTTATAGCCTTCCGGAGCGAGCCAAACTTTCGTAAGGAGACGAGGCCCGAAGAAAAAATTGCGCCAGGATGAAAGGTTCACGATCACAAAAATCGCGGACGATGGCCAACCGATTGCTCCCAAGCGGACCAAGGACGCAATTGTATATCAGTGCGGAGCTATTGTTAGGGACAGCGTCCCGATCAGCGTCCAGCAATGGAATAAGAGTAAGGACGACCCTGAAGTTTCTTATGTCCAGGATAGACTGAAAGGTGATCTCTGGACCTCACTGATGGCAAATTTCAGCCTACCGCCAGAGGAGGATCCGAATAAGCCAGTTATAGAGCCAAAGGTCAAGGCGTTTGCTCTTAAGAAGATGGCAGATCTATTCAGCAACTGGAAGAAAGAGTTGAACACAAAGTTTGTCGACAAAGGGAAGACTCTAGAATTCACCGGCCGATATGAGAAGATAAGAGATCACTGGACCGCATTTGTGGCCTACAAGAAATCGATAAGGGTAAGAAAAGGTCAGAGACAAACAAGAAAAATACTGCAAAGAAGAAGTATCACCATCACACGGGGTCAGGTGGCTACTACAAAGCCCGGCCATTGTGGGACAAAGCTGAGCAAGACCTGCTTGCTAAAGGGGTCCAACCAGCGACATTGAACTGGCCAAATCATTCAAGGACTTGGTTCTTCAGGGTTGGGGGAATTTTGGACCCAGAAACAAGGGAGTGTCGTTGGACGGACGAGCAACTTGCAATACCCATGAAGAAGCTTCAGGAATATATCAGGGCAGCGCAGGAAGGGACGTTCATTCCCGACAGAGAGAAGGACGAGCTGACAGAGGCCCTTGGGAATCCTGAGCACCCTGGACGAACACAAGGCACACCAGGCTCCGTTCCGTGGGTGGTTGGGTTTCCCGGCAGCGGTGGTTACAGAAGCCGAGAGAGAAAGAGGAAAGCGGAAGTGAGCGAAATGCAGAAGCTCAATGCAAGAATAGCAAAGCTAGAGGAACTTGCAGCTACCGGCCAACCATCTCAGCGGCACGAAGATCCTTGCTTCGACGCTGCGCCAGAAGCTACCCCACCATCTCAGCGAAGAAGCAGCGTGGCTTCCACGGAGCTCGTTCAGCCTGATTTCACGGCTCCTCACTACCCCGTGGATACTATCACGGAGGCTCAACATTGCGAGCTAATGACGAAATGGCAGAACCTGACTTTGAAGACGGCGGTCGGCTCTGTTGCACCTCCTCAAGCTGAGGGAACTTTCCATTGCTGTTGTGATGGTGGATGAAATAATGGAGGGATTTGAGGAGCTGGAGCTTGACTACCCTACAGGTGAAGGGGAGAATCATCTGGTTTATGCTTTAAGGAGTACCTGTCTATGGAGGAAGGAGCACATCAAGCTTCCAAACTGGACGCCTCCTCCTCCTCCTCCGGCGAGTCAGGGCACTCCGCCTCCTCCTCCTCCTCCTCCTCCTCCGGCGAGTGATCAGGGCACTCCTCCTCCGCCTCCTCCGGTGCGTGAGGGCACTCCGTCTCCTCCTCCGCCTCCTCCGGCGTGTCAGCGGACTCGACCGCGTCAGCAACGGCGGAAGAGAGACGGCGCTGCTCCGGCGGCTAGCAGTACAAGAGGCGGGAAAATTTTCAAATATGGTCCAAGCCTCAAGCCTCTGGAAAAGTTACCATATGAGAGGACCGATGAGGAAAACGCGAAAACCAGTGCTGCCGAAGTGGAGGCCCATTTTGCACGGAAACCTCCACCTCCGAAGGAAACAATAGATCAGGTGAAAGTGAAGCGCACTCTGCGTGCCCTTAAGCGACCACCACCGTCTTCGCAGCAATCCAACTATGAGCGCATTATTGAAAGGACATATAAGGAAGCGCAGCGATCGGGAAGTACTTGCAGTGCTGCAAGAGAAGCAAAACGAAGAAGTGGGAAAACAATTCCCCAGCTCGGCGAACAGGTGAAGCAATCGTGCCCCCCGCTCAAGGTGTCTAGCGATATCATTGCTAATCATCCGAGGCTAGTGCCCGGTACCAATCCTGTTGATTACCTGGCCGATGATGTACAGTTTAAAATGTTAGAGGTAGTAGATATCTTCATATACGAGTACAGGAAGCCTCTTGTCAAACCTGATCATCCTCCTCTAACAACAATGATGCGAAGATTGCATGAATGGTACATGGATACCTGCAGGAAGTCTGGGAAGGACACTTTGATGCTGGGAATTAAAGAGGAGCACGACCTCGTTGGAACTGAGGTGATGCCTGTTGAATTTGTGGAGTTATTCCAGTTATTCAATCAAGACGCCCTCGACAAACAACTCATGACTAGCTACTGTCTGTAAGTATTACCTCTGTAATTAAGTCTCTATAGCTTAGCTCTTTCATTGCATGTATATATAATTATCCTCACTATATTATGCAGACTGAAGATCGTCGAATGCAAAAAAGCACAAATCTATGACATTGAGTTCATTAACCCAAATACCATAAATGAATGGTCGGTTCAAAACAGAGACAAAGATACCAAGGACAACTTGCTAAAATCGTTACTTCAAAATCAAAACAAAGGGAAAATACTCTTTCCTTATAACTTCAAGTGAGTGTTGCTGTCTTGTGCATATTCGGTTTCGCTTACTAGAGATTATAGTAATGTAATTGATGAGTTATGCATGCGTGCGTAGCTTCCACTTTATTCTGCTAGAGATTAAGCTTGACCGGGGAGTAGTAACTGTCTTAGACTCGAGACGAAAAGATCCCCAGGTTTATGCGGACATTACTGCAATGCTCTAGAAGTAAGTTCAATCGATCATTATCGCACCATATCATATCGGCAACTTTGTTTATTTTGGGATATCAAATAATTATTTTCTTTGTCCGGCAGGGTTTGGAAAGAGTCCACCGGAATGGTTCCGGGACTGCCGAGGGAGCTGCGATTTACACACCCGAAAGTAAGTAGTACTAGCTAGTTCCGCGCATCTCCCATTGATTCTAGTTTCATCAATCCCATTTATCATGCTTGATTATCAGTTTGATTGAACTCTATTCTCGTAAAGTGCTTGTGGCAGGAAGGCGGGAATAATTTATGTGGATACTACGTTTGCGAGTTCATCCGCCAATCGACCTCTGAGCGGGCCTACTCTGACCGACAATATGAAGTACGTAAACAATAATATTCACAATTTTATTTTATTACCATCATTTGTGTTGAGTTTCATTCATATATATGTATTGACCCCCTTCTTTAAATTAGATGTGGCAGATACGGAATGAACTCCTACCACATGATCGCATACGAGCAATTCAAGAGGAATTTGCGGGATTCTTTCTTGACCACGTCATAAATGAGAAGGGAGAATACCATCTGGAAATTGAAATGGATTTAGATGATAGGGATTGTAAGAGATGTTATATTGTATATATTTAGTAGCGTTGGATAGATATACGAAAACATGTTGTTCGACCAATCTCTCGGAGAAAGAGAGGTCACTTCTCTCTGTATATGTTCATGACGATCTTGTGTAATTAATGGTTCCTTCATTTGCTTACTAGCTAGCGTGTCGAGTTCTCTCTATATGTATAGTGCTAACGTCGACCAAGCATGGATAAAGAGAGGTCACTTCTCTCTATTAGCTAGCTAACACAATATGAAACCCCTAAATTAACCCTCCAAAACCCCTAAACCCCCTCCCCCCCTTTAAAAAAAAAACAAAAACTCCAGCGCCTGCGAGCTACTGACGCATGGTAGCCTTTTGGTCCCGGTTGGTGTTACCAAGCGGGACTAAAGGTCCTCCTGCCTGGGCGCCCCGCAGCGGCCACGTGGAGCCCCTTCTGTCCCGGTTCGTAAGCGAACCGGGACTAAAGGTTTTGGGCTTTAGTCCCGGCCCTTTTGTCCCGGTTCCAGAACCGGGTCTAAAGGCCCTCTGGAACCGGGACTAGTTCCCTGTTTTCTACTAGTGTTGATGGATATGTTACAAGTACAGAGTTGATCTACCTCGAGATCTTTAGATGTGTTCTTACTCTAGGGCTAGGAGAATGAGATTGCGTTAATGTCCCCTCTACAGGCTAAACCCCTCGGTTTATATACACGCCGAGTAGGGCATCTAGGGTTATAAGGTTGGTATCCTAGCTTGGAGGCGACGGAAGAGGTCTTGGAGTATACGTCAAGTCTTCAGTAGATGCGGTCTTGATCTTCTCCTCATCGTACGACCCCCGGAGTCCATCTTGTAAAGAATGAGGGCCCTTCGGCCTAGCCCGAAGTGCATGGACCGGCTAGGTTGGTACCCCTAGCCCAGGACACCGTCAACGGGACAACTTGCCGTGGACGCAGTCACGCAGTGGATGCCATCGACGGCTTGCTGTGGACGAGTGCCTCGCTGCCTTCACAAAATATGGATGAACAAGATTCTGTTACTAACATTGTGGAGCGTGTGCTGTTGCGGTGCTATGACATCTACACTCTATGGAAGAAGCTCCCTGTTTGATTTACAGTTGATGCTAGGGATTTTTTTTGGGATCTACTTTTGACAGGTCAATCTGGTTTGTTGGCTGCTGGGTGGCTTCATGTGATGCTACAGTGCGCTACAGAGAGGTACAGAGGTTCCCAACAGCAACATGTATGTACCATAATGTTTCATCTTTCGATTTTGAGGTTCAATATTGACTCCTTGATCCCGTTTCTTAGGGTTCATGATTCACAATTGATCTTGGGCTATGGAACTAATATGTAACTGAATGTTCATGGATGTCTTAAAAAGGGAACAATTCAGACCACATATGTACATTATACTTGATGGATCCGTCTAACCTATACTTGAAATTATAGTGTATAATTTGTTTAGACACTATATATATTTGATGGAGCCTTCTAAGTTGGACAGTTGGACTTGAAATTTTAGTGTACAATTTCCTTCCAACTTGCTTACTCAATTTTACTTATTTTAAACTCTATAATAATAATTCTAAACAGAGCATAATAATCTAGAAAATATTTTCCAAAGGATGTTTCTTTACATCTTCTTATATCATTATATGATGTGAGATGGGTTATAAATACAAATCACTAAATAATTTTAGCATAGTTGTTATTTAACATCCGTAAGCCATCGTTGGCAAGGGGTGAGATGGAGCATAACCGGTGTCAATGTGGTATTCCGTTTTGATATTGAGGGCGTGGACCGGTGGAGAGAGTCCTTGAGCCTTTCTTATTAGGGTAAGGGTGTTATATACTCTCTTTCTTTCTTTTTTTTTGAAAAAGGTACAATGCAAGCGTTCGTCGCGGTGTGCAACCAGCCAACCATACTAGTGCCGTCTAATCTCGTCAAGGAGTGCTGCTCCATGGGCAACACCAAGCACAAAAAAGCATCAATGCTGCACCGACGACGTCTCCAGCAGCGGTGGCTGTTGCCCGTGGCAAGGGATGCGTGGTGGTCCGCCTTGGAGCAAGCCCTCTCCTCCTAGACGAGTGAGACGAGGAAAGCGACGTGAAGAAAGACAAGCAGATAAGGTTGGGATGAAAAGGGAATGGGTGGACCCAACATTACACGTGTCGCGTGGGAGAGGAGGTTTACGCGAGGAGGAAATCAACCGGTTGATTTTCAACGTTTTCCGACAAAAAAAGGTTTACTACATACAGTATTTTACACGGTCGAAGAGGAAGCATGCAATATACTGCAAGTAGCTTGGGCCTTGGGCCGGTGTGTTGTGTGAGCAGACCAATCCAACCTAGTGCTTCATGTCAAGAGCCATGATCTTGTTCCAGCGCTTGCTGATACGACGGCGGCGGAGCCACCAGCACGTCTCTTCCCTCCAAAGCCTGCGCACAAGGCGGCGCCACCAGCTCACCTCCTTCCCGAGAGCGCAGGCGTCCAGAGGCTCAACCTTGATCTGGGTAAAGTCCGTGAACGCCGTCCTGGAAATCCACCGGGCAGGCCCATCCCAATCGTGGTTCTCCACCACCTGTATCTTCTCCTCGCCCTTGTACCGGTATCCCGTGCAAACCACGGCGTGAGGCCCAGCCTCCTTTCCCGAGCCTCCCCTGTATACTCGCTTCTTCCAGCCATCGGCGTAGTAATCCGGTCCGACGACCAAACCACCGATCAGTGGCCCCTCAGTGCGGATCATACGCGCGAGGCTGGAGGCTGAGGGCAGCTGCTTGATCGACCAGGTGTCCCATGACTTGACCTGGAGGTTGCACCGCTCCCAGCCTTCCTGGTCTGGCCAAGCCTCCGCCCCGCCGGCCCGCTGAATTTGCTTCAGCACGTTGTCAATGGTGGCGCCGTCCTTGCGGTTCCAGACGCGGGCAGACTTGCATCTCGCCACCAAGTCTGTGGCCGTGGAAGCAGGGATGTAATACGGGAACGTATCGCTGCCGTGCCTCCTCTCGAACGCCAGCCGGTGCTGGGCCTCCAAGCACATCAGGCAGGCGCTCTGACTGCACGTGTCTGAAATCACAACACACAAGGTCTGCCCAGCCGGCCCAGCTAGCTTAGCTAGCTCAAGAAGGAATAATAATCATGATGTTGTTGTCGTTGATGATGATGCATTAATTAATTCCTTGAGTGCAAGACTCACTCACCCTTTATGTCCTGGGGGATTGGACATCCCATAATATCTAGCCAGCTCCACGACTCCGTGGGGCGATACCGTGGCGGTGAACCCATGAGCTCACCGATCCAGTCCTTGAGCCCCAGGAACCAGTACGTGGCCCCAATGTTGGTGGCCACCCTGAGTCGGATCGCCACCCCGCCCCCGAACCTCCCACGCGCCAACAACACGTCCCTCGCCGCCTTCGGCCCCCCGACTTTAGCTGAAGTGAAGATCAAATACGTAGTATATTTTATTTCCCTTTAGTGACGCCAATTACACTAGTAAGTATCTAAAATCTTGCACTTGTGCGAAACTCTAGCAATAGTACTTGCTACGAATAACACATACGTACGGCTCGTCTACACGGACTGTAAATCTTACCCAAGCAGATTTAACCTTTATTTAGGGTAAATTTCTTGTAACCTACCTACAAAACAGAGATGAACTGTTGAACAGTTGAACAGTGGCCAAGCAGTGTCAAAATTTGGTGTAGAGTGTAGACTCCACGTTCAACACTGGCCAAGTAGTGTCAAAACAGACATGATAAGGTATTTCTTTTAACCTTTATTTATGGTAAATGAATTTCTTGTAACCTATCTACAAAACATGCACAGATGAACAATCTCAGTGATGGATCAAGACTAAAATTTCTTGCATAACAAACAAGGTACGGTGCAGTTAGAGACATGCAGGGAGGCTCTCACCAGCGGTGCCCAACGTGATGGCGTTAGCACTCGTGCTGGGCATGGCGTCGTCGCCATCGCCTGCCGCCGACCGGACGCAGCGAACCTCCCAGTCCAGCGCCCCCGTGCGGAGGAGGATGACCACGCAGCTGGAGTCGCCGCGGCGGGGCTGCACCAAGTACTGCCTCCCCTGCATTTGGTCGCAAAGAATCGTTTAGAAACCACAGATTCAGAAAGAACGGGACAAGAATTGCTCTCAATCTGACACCCATGAACAAACCAAGATCAGCAGGAGGCACATGATGAACAATATAAATCTCAGAATTTCGTACATAAAAAAAACGAGACCAAGATTGCAGCTCATGTACAAAACCTGAATACAGCTCATGTGCAGAAATAAGATTCATTTAATTAGAATTGTTGGAACCTGAATTTTGTTCACACACTTATTCGACGCAAGTAAAATGGGCTAAATCAAATGGATATCACCATCTTCTATGTTAAGGCCAAAAGGAGATGAATCAACTGATTATATTTGGAGTTTTAAGTTTCATAATAATTTATTCCCACAAGAACAGATCTTCTTTTACTTATCTACTCCCTCCGTAAAGAAATGTAAAAGCGTTTAGATCACTAAAATATTGTTCTAAACGCTCTTATATTTGTTTCCAGAGGGACTACAAGATTAGAACAGTTGCATGCAGAGAATTCCCAAAACCTATCAGTTTTAGACTACAAGAGTTTCAGTTAACTGTTTTTTCCTACAACAGTTTCAGTAAACTGTTTCTGGGAGTAAAAAAGTTTCAGTAAATTGTATCAACCACTAGCAGATTAGCACAATAATAAACCCCAAAAGATCATTGTAATGCAGCAAACAGCATCTACACCAGAATCTGAACGTTGTGCATGACAAATTAAATCAAAGACCTTCAGTTACTGTTCATGACAAATTCCTGTGCAAAATGTTAGTGTACCTGTTCTGTACCTTCAAACAATGTAATGTGACATGCTTGTAATGATTATAAATGTGATATTGTAAAAAAACTAACTGAATTATGTTCAGAGGTTTGTTTTTTGAGGAATTAATTCAGAGGTTAGAAAATTAGTATATTATCTGCAAAGGTGAAATCAGATGACTGAACTTGATTTGCCAATCTATCTATAGGCAAATGTTCCAGAATGGAACTGAACTATCTGAATCAAGGACTGAACAAATCCACATGGCAAATCAAACTACTTTTACTCTTGTATAAGACCGCAACAGTTTCAGGCAACTACCAAATCCTAAATGAACTACTTTTACTCTTCTATAATAACCTTTTTCCAAGCACGGTCAGATTAGCACTCAACTAAAGTAAGATTCTAAATATTTTCATGCAGTAAAATAGTATCTACACCAACATCTATACATTCTGCATAATAGATTCAAGATCAGAGTACATTCTCGCCAAAGAAGATCGGAAGGAGGCAGATGAACAATCTAAATCTTAGAATTTTGTAGAATAAAAAAAAGAAGATCTAAGATTACAGCTCATGTACAAAACCTGAATACAGCTCATGTGCAGAAATAAGATTCATTTAATTTAGTATTGTTGGAACCTGAACTTTTTTCACATAGTTATTCGACGCTAATTCAAACGGATACCACAGCATCTTCTACGCTAAGGACACAAGGAGATGAATCAACTGAGTGGGTGTTTTAAGTTCCATAATGATTTATTCCCCCAATGACAGATCTTATTTTACTTATCTACAAGGTTACAACAGTGGCGTGCAGACAATTCCCAAAACCTATCAGTTTTAGACTACAAGAGTTTCAGTTAACTGTTTTTTCCTACAACAGTTTCAGTAAACTGTTTCTGGGACTGAAAAGGTTTCAGTAAATTGTATCAAGCACTAGCAGATTAGCACAATAGTAAACCCCAAAAGATCATTGTAATGCAGCAAACAACATCTACACCAGAATCTGAACGTTGTGCATGACAATTTAATCAAAGACCTTCAGTTGCAGTTCATGACAAATTCCTGTGCAAAATCGTAGTGTACCTGTCCTGCCCTGACGAAACCCGTGAAGGACCCCTGCTGATGCTTGAACTGAACCCGTATGAACACCGGAGGGCTCGACACGAACTGGGGCGGCGCCGAGAAGCCCGAGAGCTGCATCCCGTTGGTGCAGCGGGCGAGCTGAGACCTGGAACTGCTGCCCGAAGCTCCGCGGCACGAACTGGGGCGGAGGCGCGTTGAAGTAGCGGGGGGCCTGAAGCCGCTGGGACCGGAGCGGCGGCTGGACCTGAAACTGGAGCGGCGGCGGATGCCTCGGCTCGTTGACGACCTGGAGATGCTGCCGGAGGTCCGGCAGCAACCCGAGGTCCTGGAAGAGGTCGCCTATCGTATACCCGAAGCGGTAGTCTCCGAACACCTGCACAGCAGGCAGCAGGGCGGGAGCCCCTGAACGAATTCCTCCGATTAGCTAGTTTGCAAGAAAGCAAGAAATCAACAGGAAAACTCGGCCGGAACCTATCGGACCTGAGAGAACCGCCGCCGCTGCGGCAAAGCTTCCCGGGGCGGCGCAGGTCGGTGGACACGCGGAGCTCGTCCCCGCCTTGGTCGTCGTGGAAGGCGCGGAAGAGGTTGTCGCCGGCGCCGCCTCGGCCGTGGCCGCAGTCGTCTCCGCTGCGGTATCGTCCGAACCAAGCGACATACCGACGGTGTCCCTGTCGAGCGTGTAGCTGGGCGTCTTCCCTCCTCTCCGACGTTCCTCGCTCCTCCTCGGAGGACGCGGCGGCGGCGCCGCTCTCCCGCTCCTCCTGGGAGGACGCGGTGGCGAACTCCCCAGAGCCGGAAAGGCCGTGTCGTAGTCGAGGCTCGGCGCGAGCGCTGCGTCGGCGGGGGGCCGCGAGGAGGCGGCGGCGGCGGAGGACATGGAGATGGAGGAGGAGACGGCGGAGGGCATGGTGGAGGAGGAGGAGGAGGTCTTGGAGGCGGCCGTTGGGGGTGGCGGGAGTTTGGGAGGCGGTGGCGAGGCGGTTGGGCCGTTGGTTGGGGGTGGTGTTCCCCCGTATTTATACTGCTGCGCATAGCCCAAGAATCAAGAAGTGCCTACAGCATTCGCCTTCTTCTTCTTCTTCTTCCCCGTAGCATGCAGTGCAAAGCGCAAGAATCACGTACGTACGCGCACTCTCGGAAGTCTGAAGGGCATAGCCTGAAGGCTGCAGCATTTCTTGTGCACCTTGGCACTTTCAGAGGTTGCATTCAGAACTTGAAACCATGCATGCACACCTTGCCAGGAGGCCCTGTCCCAAGCAGCTGAAAACCAAAAATTCGCACTGCGCCAAGTCGATGTATAGGGATCCAGCTTACAGGGGAGCGAGGTTTAACAAATGCATGCAGCTACACAAATATTCACAAGTGTGTGTGTGTTTTTTTTTTTTTTGCGGGGTAAATATTCAGAAGTGTTGACTGAATTTAGTTGGCATGTTCACAAGTTGTGTCACCATACTTGCTTAGCGGACTTGAATCTCTCTCAGGCCAGTGGCCGAGACAGGCCTAAGGCAGCTAGGGCTATAGCTCCAGGCCTAGTAACAACTTCCTTTGTAATTCCTTCATACAAACTACAGAAAATCATAGAAGTTTTTCACTTAACATAGCACAGCCACAGGCGTAACATGCTTCTAGCTCCGCCACTGTCTCAGGCTATGTGACCGAGAGCACAATCCAGCCGAGAACACAAACAAGCACGGCACTGCAGTTCCCAAATCTCATTCCACCGTTGGCTCCCAGGCTTCCATTCGCTTCTTTTCTTTTCTTGGACAAGGAGTTTTCAGGCTGATGGTTTTAACTAGAAAGTGCCCTCTGGGTCACGCTCACGCGTACAAGTCCTCCACGGTCCATACTATACCATGCTTCACGAGCGTTTGCATGAACAGTTTTGCTAAGTCTCAGTCGACTGAGACTTCGTTACGTCTCAGTTGATACTATATTCTTTTGATCTTGCATGAAGATTCGTACAAATTTTTTTTTTCAGTTTTTTTTTTTTTTTATATACTATATTACTTGACTGAGACTTGATTAAGTCTCAGTCGACTGAGACTTAGTCACACCCTTGCAAGAATTAGAGCATCTATAGCTTGATCCCTCAAATCACCCTTATGCAACGGGTGGATTGCCCGGTCATGAAAATGCCACCCCAGACCTCTCACTGGTCCTATTCGTTTGACTGTATGGCACCTCCCAAACCCAGCCTATATGTGAGGTGGATATAGGGCGGTCTGGACACTCTTGGACACGGCCGCCACGTCGGATTCGGCCCACACTGGCCCATCCCGTCCCCACAAATACCTCACCCCAAACCAAATCCTAGCCAAAGCCACACTCTTCTCGACCGCACTATTTCCACTGCCCGTGTCCTCCGCTCCACCATGTCCGGCTTTGGCAGCGGATCCGGCAATGACTTCGGTCGAAGCCCCGAACGACGAGGAGCTCGCGCTCCGTATTGCCCTTCTTCGGTCACAGATGGATCGGGACGGGAGCTAGAGCTCTGCGTCATCCCGATAGTTCAGCGGTCAAGCTCTGCGCTTGACCGTGTCGGACCTTCACGCTCTGTGGTCATCCCCTCCAGCACCTGCTCCTCGTGGCTGGCGATGGGTCCTCAAGCATGCACTACCGACTCTATGTCCTTTGCGCCGACCGGAAGCAAAGGCAAGGGCGGCTCGCCGAGCTCGACAAATGGCGGTGGAGGCAGGATTCAGCTGTTCCGGATGCGGGTCCAGCCGGACCACGGCCGTCTGGGTGCCCTTAGACTTGGAGGAGGAGCTCCTCTAAGACGTGCTCCGCCGGTCCTTGACCTCGGCGGAGACAGATGCCCGCCACTGGCACCGCAAAAATGCAAATGCATTGCGGCTTAACATCGAAGAGTCTGAGCGGCTCGCCCGGCAGAGGGCCACCAATGCAGCGAGGGCCGCGCGCCTCGCCAAGGAGCAGACTCCCACTTCCCGGTGTCTTGCCGGCATCTACTTCTCATCCTCGTCCTCGTTCAACGACGGCACCACCATCGACGACGACGACCCCTCTCCGGCAACGGCCGCTTACTCCTTGGACTACTACCGTCGCTACGGAGACGCCAAGGAGAAGAGTCCGGCGAGGAAGTGGTGATACCTGACAGTATCCCCCCTCCCCCCCTCCCCCTCGATAACCGCTTTATATTCCCCTCTTTGTTTCCAGAAGTTCCTTTTTTCCTTGATAGTTCTTTGGAGGACCTTGATGATTGTGGCTCTTGAATTTACTTCAGCAACTGCTAGAATTTCTTTTTATTCTTCTAGGTCAATGGATTTGATTATAGAATATTTGAAGTCCTAGTCGCAATCCAACTTTTTGGGCTAGATTTGGTGGCCTTTATTGTTGTGGGGAAGGCAGCAGAAGGGAGCAACTACGGAAGGAGCGCTTCTTCGGGAGCCTCCCCAAGGGTCACTTGGGGTGAACTGAGAGTGCAACACTTGCGCGCTCTCAGCCGCCGCCACATGTCGTGTTCTGGGCGCTTCCTCCGGATTTTTTTCTTATTATTTTTCCGCATGCGTTTTCGGCTTTTCGGCTTTCCGGCCTTTCTTAATTTTTGGACAAAAAAATCGAAAAAAAATTGTGCAAAAAATGCATTTTCTTTTTCTTTTTTGCTTCCACGAGAGGCACGGTCGTGCCTCTCGGAAACTAAAAAACTAACGTGTTTTTTCTTTTTCTTTCCTTCCGCGAGAGGCACGGCCGTGCCTCTCGAAAACGAAAAAAACGCATTTTCTTTTTTTCCTTCCGTGAGAGGCACGGTTTTGCTTCCGCGAGAAGCACGGCCGTGCCTCTCGGTCATCTAGATATTAATCTTTCTAACTTATATACTTTTCTTTGGTGCCTTTGAAAATATTGAAACGATGCTCTCTTTGCTAGAAAATATTGTAGGCCCTCTCAGGTGTATGCAACAGCAAATGCAATCATACAAGGAACCAAATTAGGAGAGAATTCTGACAAAGATCATGGTGCGCATGGTTTACAGGACCAACCAGTGCATCCGGTGATACAAAATCCGGACTCTTTTACATGTAACACAATCTTCTGTGACGCTGCATGAAAAATACAACCAGATAACACTTCTAAACAGGCAGGAATTGGTATCTTCATACAGGTTCAAAATGATGATCGCATACAACAAATTCACATTTTGGCAATGTCCCCTCCTACTTCTTCTCCTATTCAAGCTAAGACTATTGGTCTCATGCTTGCAACCAGGCTGGCAGACATACTCAATGTTCAGGATCCTCACTTCTTCATGAATTGCTCAGTGTTAGCTTTGGCAGCAAAAGCGACGGACATTCTCTCCACTCCAGGTCCTTGGGACAACAGGCCACTACTTGCTCAAATACAAAATAGTCCTCCTTTCCAGCATAGCAAAGTTGCTCACATCTACAGGGAGAACAACGTCAAGGCTCATCATCTTGCACGCCTATCTTTGAAAGTCCAAAATAGACATGTATTGTTTCGTTGCTTATGTTTTGATGCAGATCTTTGTTCAGTCAGGGATAACCTTTCTGTATCCAGCGTGTTTCCTTTCATGCGTGTCTCTGTAAAATGCTCCTAAGTTAATAAAATATGTTTGTTCTAAAAAAATCATTGTGGATGCAAGACGCCTCCTCTACCTCTAGCTTACCTATCTTGACTACCAGGTGCTTGAACCAGTGGCAACTGCCAAGTATCTGCTTCTCGTGGAATACGGTGTGCTCCCAGCTGTCGTCTAGGATTTCTATGACGATGCAGTGAGCTCCGGGGTAAAAGCCTAGCTTTAACCTGAGTTGGTTTTACCTGGCATGGCAATGTTTTTATGTTGTTACCTTGTTAAACGCATTGCTCAGATATGTTTGGACTCCTTATTCAGGGAGGAAATGTAGAATTTAACCTTGAGTGGTTTGATGTGGTGACCGTTTGAGCGTCATTTCCTTCCTGAAGGCGTTGCTATTAAAGAACTTCATCGTCCCTGTGGTGTCATGAGATGGTTGACGCGGATAAGGTCATTGTTGTAGTTTGCAATCGCGGATCTGATTGATTTAGTTTTTCTTTTTTCTTTTATTGCTTATGCATAGCTTCGGTCTTATATTACTTTGCTTGCCGGCGCGTTTTTGTGTATGCGTGTTGATGTTGGTTGTGTCCATTCTAACTATGCACAGGTCGGGTGTGTGCTCATTGTGTTTGTATCCTGTTGATGCTCCACTTTGAGTACGGTTTCTCCCAAATCTATACGTAATAATAAACGGGATATTGCTTCTTGCGGTACATCACGGAAATTACCCCCAAAATTGCAAAACATTACCCACCAATGCACCTATAAGTGATTAAAAAAAACGTTCAAACAGGGGAATCCCCCGCCTGGGCCGCGGCCCATGTCTGGGCGGCCAGTTTTTTATTCTTTTTCCTTTTCTTTTCCATTTCATTTCTTCTACTTTAAATAATTTGGGACTTAAAAAGTTTCAAAAATTAAAAAAAATGTGAATTTTGAAATAAAATGTTTGTAGATTGAAAAAATGTTCGCAATTTTATAAAACAAATGTTCGGAAATAAAAAAATGTTCATGGTTTTTTAAATAATTCATGTATTATTTTTTTAATGAAATTGAACAAAATGTCGCCAATTAAAAAAATGTTCATGAATGGAAAAATACACTAAAAATTCAAAAAACTATTCAGGACTTACAAAATAGTTTATTCATTCATAAAATGTTCGCTGATTCAAAAAATGATCATGCATTTTATAAATGTTTGTTAAATCAAAAAAAGTGTTCATTAAATCAAAAATATGTTTGTGAATTTAAAAAATTGTTCCACTCATTTCCAAAACAATGTTCGTCCATTCTAGAAATGTTCGCCGATTCAAGAAAATTGTAAAAAAAATGTTTTCAAATAGTATGAAATGTTCATGAATTCAAAAAATATTCTTGATTTTAGAAAATGTTCAAACATTTGTAAAAGTGTTCATGTATTTGAAAATGTTCATGATTTCAAATATGTTCACGAGTTTAAAAAATATTCATGATTTCACGAAATTGAGAATGATATTTTATCTTGGTGATGCAGCAAAATATGATCATGACCAATGAAGATTTTAATATATTTTTTCTCCCGTTACAACGCACGAGCCCTTTTGGTAGTACATCGTATATATGATGTTTGTTGCACCTGTTAAACCTTTTTTTCTCCATTTGTACAATTGGGCTAAAATCGACGGAACGAATGAACCAACAGAAAATCAAAACCAGATATGCTCTGGGATCAAATCATGTAAGGGTGGGCGTAAAAAGCTTATACGGAATTGCTAAATCTCAGTCGACTAAGACTTCATTAAGTCTCAGCTCAGTCGATGCTACAGTCATGGAATCTTATATAGAGATTCGTGCAAGATTTTCTTTTAAATTTTTTTTTCATATGTTATGTTATTTGACCGAGACTTGATTAAGTCTTGAGTTGGATCTAGCCACACCCAAGCTCATATACAGAGCTGCTTCTAAGTTGTATGTCTGCCACGGTCCAGTCATACGGCCGATCGAGTCTGTGTCTGTTCTGCTTATACAATTGCAATCGATCAGGCGGCAACACGCAGGGCATCGTCTAGCGGCAGAGCAACGACGAAACGCACCGGCGTTTGTCATCAGAAGAAAAGAACACCAGAACGAGCTGATCCGCCGAGTCACCGGCCTCCAGAACAACCCAAGGCGCAACCGGCACGCTCCGAGCGCCACGGCGCATGTCGTCGAGGACAGCTAACCACGTCCACGTCCCAAGACCCAACCCACCATGTATGCGCACGCTGCGTACGCACGTGGATCTGAGGTCTGGGCTCGCGCCGCAGTATAAATATCCACCGTGCAGCGCTACAAACATAGGCTTTGGACTCCATCTTGGGACCGGTTCAGGGGATAGATCCAGCAGCAAGTTCAACAGAGGTGATAAGATGGAGTACCAGGGGCAGCAGGGCCACGCCGTCGACGAGCACGGCAACCCCGTGGCTGGGCACGGCATGGGAGCACGCTCCGCCGCCGGCGCGTTCACGGGCGCTGGCGGGCAGCTCCAGCACGGCAGGGAGGAGCACAAGACCGGCGGGATACTGCATCGCTCCGGCAGCTCCAGCTCCAGCTCGGTGCGGTTTCGACCTCTGCGTGTTCCATTTCAGAAAACGTTTTCTTTTTATGTGTCAAGACACCTGTTGATTTCCGTCGCTGTTGCGTGTACGTATTTGCAGTCTTCTGAGGATGACGGCATGGGCGGGAGGAGGAAGAAGGGCGTGAAGGAGAAGATCAAGGAGAAGCTGCCCGGTGGCCACAAAGACAACCAGCAGCACATGGCCGCGGGAACTGGGGCCGGCGGAGACTACGGGCAGCAAGGGCACGCAGGAATTGCCGGCGCCGGCGACAAGAAGGGACTCATGGACAAGATCAAGGAGAAGCTGCCCGGACAGCACTGAGCTGCCGGCCCCAGTTGGCTGTCCGCTGCCTACTAGTCCTCTCTAGTTAAGCTCGAGCTGAATAAATGCCGCTCTAGCGTGCGTCGTGTTTTTTTGTTCTTTTTTTCTCTGCCGCGGACCTCTAAAACGGAGTCTGTGCAGTGATACGGGTACGGGTCATTCAACCATGTACCTCAAATATCTGCATATATTTCAAATGAAATTTGAACAAACAGTATGATTTCATACAAACCGAATGATTTTTATTTATAACCAGATCAAATTCATTATACTGTTGACATATTTTAACTAAAGAAAAAGCGGACGATATTTTTAACCTACTCTAAAGCGGTGTAGGTACTGTGTCCTGTCTCCTGTTTTACGTCATGTCTTCCATGTCCGGCCTGCTCAACGGCCGCGAGTCCTGAAAAAAAAAGTTACAGAATAAACAAAATAAGGCGTGGGACATTATAAGGACACCTCCTACTCGTCGGAGTCTGTCGTGTGGACAACGGACTATGGTGGGCAGGCCACCATCCGCAATCGATCTCCATGAATAAGGTGTCTTTCTATGGAACGACGTCTCTCTTTGTTCCGGAGCTGCCATCCTCGCGGCGGATGTCACCATTAGTAGAAAACAGGGCTTTAGTACTGGTTCGTAAGGGCCTTTAGTGTCGGTTCGACAACCGGCACTAAAGGATGGGGCGGATGAAATTTGAACAAACAGTATGATTTCATACAAACCGAATGATTTTTATTTATAACCAGATCAAATTCATTATATTGTTGACATATTTTAACTAAAGAAAAAGCGGACGATATTTTTAACCTACTCTAAAGCCGTGTAGGTACTGTGTCCTGTTTCCTGTCTTCCATGTCTGTCCTGAAAAGGAAAGATACAGAAAAAACAAAATAAAGCATGGGACACTATATGGGACACCTCCTACTCGTTGGAGTCTGTCGCATGGACAACGGACGATGATGGGTAGGCCGCCATCCGCAGTCGATCTTCATGAATAAGGTGTCTTTCTATGGAACGGCGCCTCTCTTCGTTCCGGAGATGCCATCCTCGCTCGGATGTCACGGGTGCTTTGCATGGAGTGGGGCGCTACTCATTCTGCCTGCTCAACGGCCCCCATCACAAAATAGGGCACGAACGTTGGTGGGCAGGCCTTGCCATCCTCGCGGCGGATGTCACGGGCGTTGTGCATGGAGTGGGGCGCTACTCATTCTGCCTACTCAACGGCCCCCACCACAAAATAGGGCACGGACGTTGGTGGGCAGGCCTCGTGGTCGTTGCGTCCGGAGTCGATCTCCGTGAATACGGCATCTCTCTTCGGAACGGCGTTCTCTTCGTTCTGAAGCTGCCATTCTTGCGGCGGATGTCACGTGCACTGTGCATCGATTGGTACAACGCCCGATGCTCATTCAGAATGCCTGCATCCTCTACGACCATGGCCGCGCTGACATTGTCATTCACCTGTTCGCCGGCAGTTTGACCGTTCGCGACCCGGTGCTCGCCGAGAAGCCGGAGGTTGCAGCGTTGATTCTTCTGTGCCTGCCTGAATGTTGACACTAGAGGTGTTGATTGCTCTTCCTCCATGACCAACATGAATGTGTGGCAACAGCTTCGCGCGAGAGAGGATGTGAGCATGGGATAAGTTTTTGGATGGGTCCTGGGTGTCGGACACGTAAATGGCCGCGGTTCGGACGCCTACAAAGCCCCCTAGTTTGCGAGATTTTGGACAATCAGACTGGTTCGTAGACCGATGGATGGCCAATAGCTTTCGGATAGCTATGCCCGGACATTTGCGGGCGCTTTGAGGGTCTGCGTTGAAAATTCCCTTACGTACTCTTGCGTAATACTGGTCGTACGATTGTTATAAACTTTTGTTTTGAAAAGAAGTCGGATCTATTATAAGACTTCACGGGAAGTACAAAGCATCGCAAATGTAATAAAAATTATATTGTGGTCCTTGGACCACTACCGTCAGAATGAGCCGCCCACCGCCACATTGCTGTCATCACTCTCATACCAGAGCTGACCTTATTTTGTCGATGACAGATGGAAACTCTTCATGCATGTGCCCTAAGGGCCAACACTTCGAAGCCATAGCCGTTGTGATTGAACCCTTGAATCAATCTAAAGAACCCAATTTCAAATCTCAGGGTCATGTATGCATGGCAAGAAACCGTAACCTCGTTGTTCCGAGGAACTGGCAGAAATCTATGCCGGATCTCCGTCTAATCCATCCCAACGGACAAATTTGACGATGATCGGAGCACGAAAGACTGACTCAAAGAAAAAAACGCCGTCATTCGTCCGAGCGCTGCCCTTGTGTGGACTAAAACTAAACTATCGACTGATCAGAGCCGAGGAATCAGGATTCCCCTCCCTACCACCAATCATCGAATCAGCGGGCAGATAAAGGGGAGGTGAATCATAGGTTCATTGGTGACACTAAATGAGGGAGAGACTTTGCCCCAATTGCCTTGTGGGAGGGGAAAGAAAGACAAGTGATCTTTTTAATATAAAATCAACATTGTGTTACCTTCCATTCGTGTAGCATGTTTTGAGTTACTCCGTATTATGTGTACGTAATGGGCTATAATAAATTACTTTTGGGTGTATGACACCTAAAAAATACAGGCAGGAGAAAAAATGGTTAATTCCTATATGCAGACTGTAGCCTTGGGAAACCTACCAGCCATAGCCTCTAAAAACCTAGGCAATAAGTGAAAGTGCATGTAATCCATGTGTGGTTTTGGTAATTAATGACAATCTCTATGAACTAATGTTTTTCATTGAGATGTATTTTGAAGGAGAGTTCCATAGGCAATTGATAACCACAAATGTAGGAGATCACAATAGTCTTTGAAGAAAGTATTACAATCCAAAATTATTGATTCGATACAAGAGGAGCCAAAAATATTTATATGCCTTAGCAGTTGAGTTGTCAATTCAACCACACTTGAAAGCAAATACTTTCTCGAGAGAATTTATTAGTAGCAAAAGCGATGTATTGATTGTAATTGTGATTGCACAGTAGTAGCAATACACGGGGGTTATCAAGAACAAAAGTAACTTAGAAAGAGTAACAAGTATGAAAACCGTAGGCATGGGATTGAATAATGGATGTTGCACCGATAGTGATTATGTAATAGTTGCAACACAAGGTAACAACAAATTAGTTCCAATTCATCAATAATCTGTAGGCATATATTCCGTATGTAGTTGTGCGTGTTTGCGATAAGAACTTGCACAACATGTTTTGCTCTAATCTCCCTTTTAGAGGGATCCTGATGAAAATTAAGGGTAATTAATGTACTACTTTAGAAAACACCGGAGCAAAGCATTAACAACCTATGAATACATGTAATCCTCAAACCCGAGACGTTCCCTTTGATACCCTGATTATTGTCACTTCAATGTATCCAGTTCAAAACTATAACTAGTGGACACAACTTGCAGATATGATCAAAATACACACACACCGCTGACGTGGATAGCTTGCATGTAGAAATAAATAAAGTAGCGGTGATGAACTTCCTAGGTATATAGGATATGCCATTTAAGTTAAGAAAAAAGCAGAATATGCCATAATTCCGGATGTGAGCATTATCTATACCTAATAATAAAGGAGCTATTGCTTCTGGTGGTACGTCATGGAAATTGCCTCCAAAGTTGCAAAATATTACCCACCAATGCCACCTATAAGTGATAAAAAATGTTTTACAGAGGGGAATCCCCCACGCTGGTAAATCTGTGTTGAAAACAAGCTTATTGTAAATAAGTGTGGAAACAAGCTTATTGTCATTGTGTACTTTTTGAGTTTTGGTACATACAGGATGGATATTATTTGGTTTCCCTGATGTTTCTTCGCTTTTCTATGTGTTTCAGTCAGCGATATGGAACTCTAACTTGCATGATAGATCGAGGCATAAATTACATTCTTATTACAGTGATGGTGTTCAATGTTGTCACAATTCATCGGTTGTGCATGCTATTGGTGTCGGATGCTTTTGGTAATTTATGCCACTTATTCTCATTCCTTTGCGTGAGCTCTGTCTGCCTTGCGCTTTTGCTTCTTATTTACAGATTGGTAAGGTGTCAAGTATACTTGCCTACAACTTTGGTTCCACTTTTGCTTGGATTACTTCAGTTTCAGTTGCTACTTGTATTGCTTTCACTTTGACTGTTACACAGGTACTCAGGTACCAACACTGTGCTCTATCATCACATCTGTAGTCTTAGGATATTGTTACTACCTTGACTGCTCAATTTAAGGATGTCTTTCTTATCATGTATATTACTCTGATCCCTCATAGATTGGTTGTTTAAATATATTTGATGATGTATTAACCACTGAAAGATCATGGATGTCGTCTAGAGGGGGGTGAATAGGTGCTTTAAAATAATTACGGTTTAGGTTTGAACAAATGCGGAATAAAACTAGCATTTAATTTGTCAAGCACAAAACCGACAACAACTAGGCTCACCTATGTGCACCAACAACTTATACTAAACAAGATAAATAACTAAGTGATAGCAAGATATATACCATGAAACACTATGGCTATCACAAAGCAAAGTGCATAGGAAAAGGGCTTGAGTAAGAGATAATCGAGGAACGCGGAGATGACGATGTATCCAGAAGTTCACACCCTTGCGGATGCTAATTTCCGTTTGAAGCGGTGTGGAGCCACAATGCTCCCCAAAATGCCACTAGGGCCACCATAATCTCCTCACGCCCTCGCACAATGCAAGATGTCGTGATTCCACTAACACCACTGCAGGAATGCCTAGAAGTGACAGGCGCAAAAAGGCCAGCAGTGGCGGGCCCGGCTCCCAGGCCCACCCATCATCGACCTCCCGCCACTGCCAGTACCCCATCAGTGGCGAGCGCACGCCCACCACTGGTAGAGCACCTCCAGTAGCGGGCGTGTCCTCCCGCCCGCCACAGCTAGATGTTGTAGTTATGGCGGTCAAATTCTCTCGCCCGCCATAGCTAGATGTTGTGGTTGGGGCCTTCCCACCACAACTATACATATAACCAGCAAGAATTTACATATTAGATCATATGCATTACGATGTATCGTAGTTTAGTAGCACATTTTATCATAGTCAATAAAACAAGCTAACAACAAGTTACCCAAGTACATATAGCGAAGTCTACAGGAATTTTCATAGAAACAGAGAAAGTACATTCAGAGCATCGATCATAGGGACCATATTATGGCACTGCACAAATAGTTGACAAACAAAAGTTCAGCTCCATCATAGCAACATGCAATTAAGCTCAGCTCTGTGAAGAATTCTCCTCGTCTCCAATCATCTTCTTGACCTCGGCTAGGGCGGACTTGGCAGTTTCAAAAACTGTCTTGGCAGCCTCAACGGCTCCTCGCGCACCCTCTGCAGTAGCTTTGTGGCTTCTAGTGGCTGCCCTCGCAAGATCGGGAGATCCTTCAGCGCTCTTGGCATATTGTAGAGCCTTCTGGGTGTCTACTAGGGTCCTCTCCGCATAGGAGAGCGCGGACACCGAGTACCCAACCAGCCTCGAGAGGGCGTCTAGGGCTGTAGGAGTCGTAACGAGGCCTATCGGCTCTTCCATCTAAATCGCAAAAGTTGACAGTTAGATAAACCACATTTATACAAAAGCAACTATATAAGAAGATAAATCAACCTGCGTACGGCAACCCTGGATGTCTTTCTTCGGAGTGGTTGTACATATTTTGGGCACTCCATGACTAGTACTTCGACTATCGGTGATGGTCGTTCTTCACCTTCTCCTCCTCCTTTACCAACATATAGGAGGAGGAGGAGAATGACCCTCTCTGACAACAGTCAGTTCATCTCCCAAGTGGTTGTATATATGATGTACACTCAATGTTATTTCAACCGTTGGTGAAGGTCGTCCTTCACCTTCTCCTCCTGCTTTACCAAGTTCTCAGAGGAAGAGAAGAGGAAGGACGACCCCTACGACAATAGTTGGCATCCTCTTCTCAAAACAACTCTCATCTCAGTATGTGGATTTAGAGTGAGAATTGCCCCTGAACAAAACATGTAGCTAACAATATCAGCAGACTAATTAAGTATTACCTGTAGAAAAAAATATTAAATAGCTACATGACTTAGTTTCAACAGCATTACATTAAAATTTGGGCATGAACTCTGCTTTAAAATGGACATATTAAGTGCTAGAAATTTTGCGAAATGGAAATAAATCAACGTTCCGCCAAAACATTAGCTCTTATTATGAATCTCTGTAAAGAAAGTTCCTATAATCTACGGTCTACGAGCTACGAATATGAATAAGAAAGTTCCTATAATCTATGAACAAAGAATGTAACTAACAATACCAACAGCACTACATTCAAATTTGGGTATGAACTCTGCTTTTAAAATGGATATATTAAGTGTTAGAAATTTGGCGAAACGGAAATAAATCAATGGTTCGCCAAAAACATTAGCCCTTATTATGAATCCCTGTAAATAAAGTTTCTACAATCTACGGTCTGCAATCTACGAATATGAATAAGAAAGTTTATATAATCTACTAACAAAGAATATAACTAACAATACCAACAGCACTACATTAAAATTTAGGCATGAACACTGCTTTAAAATGGACATATTAAGTGCTAGAAATTTGACGAAACAGAAATAAATCAACGTTTCGCCAAAACATTAGCTCTTATTATGAATCCGTGTAAAGAAAGTTACTATAATCTACGGTCTACAATCTACGAATATGAATAAGAAAGTTCCTACAATCTACGGTCTATGATCTATGAATACGAATAAGAAAGTTCCTATAATCTACGGTCTATGATCTACGAATATGAATAAGAAAGTTCCTATAATCTACGAACAAAAAATGTAACTACAATCTACGATCTACGAACCCTAGCCATAACCCCCTAACCCACATAGTCCTAACTATAACCCTAGCTCCCCTACCAATGTGGGTGGCAACCACAACCATTGGTGTTGGTGGCGGCCACGGTCGTTCGTGTTGGTGGTGGCCGCGGCCGTTAGTGTGGGTGACGGCGGGGACGACGGGAATCGTACCGGATCCCATGACGACGGTGATGGCGGGCCAACGGG
The DNA here is from genome assembly GCA_011799875.1 of Thinopyrum elongatum. Classification (NCBI taxonomy): domain Eukaryota; kingdom Viridiplantae; phylum Streptophyta; class Magnoliopsida; order Poales; family Poaceae; genus Thinopyrum; species Thinopyrum elongatum. The sequence continues at coordinate 75,112,406 of CM022302.1, read as the reverse complement.
GGAGGCGAACGGACGGCGGGGCCGACGGCAGCGGCAAAGAGGACGACGGGGCCGACAAGGGTGGCCAAGAGGACGGCAGGGCCGACAGGGCCAATGAAGAGGACGGCGAGGCAGAGGCAACGATGGCGAGATCCATGGGGAAAGTTGGTGTGAGAGAGAGTGAGTGAAGTGAGGGGACAACGGGGGTGCGAGTGGGATGATAAACTGTGTTCGTGCTGTGACGGCGACAACGAGCAACCACCACAGCTATGTTCTGACAGAAGTGGACGTCTGCCAAGGATAACTAATGGCGGTTGCGAGGCGCCGCCCACCACTGCTTAGTCATCTACCTGTGGCGGGCCTTAGGTAGAGCCTATCACTGCTGAGTAACACAGACAAGTCCTACCAGGGTGAATATACGTGTGGCATGTCGTGTGATCTGCCCGCCACAGTTAGTCCGTTAGCTGTGGCGGGCTCGTTTTGCACCCGCCACTCATTTGGGTTCTCCTATAAGCCCTTTCCCAGTAGTGTAAGGGACCCCTGAGGGTGGTCACCGAACCCGTACACTTTGGCAACCCTTGGGGGCGGTCACCGGAACCCGTACAAATTCCTTGGGGCAATCTCCAAAACTTAATTGGAGACCTCGACGCTTGTCCCGGAGCTTTCCACCACAATGATTGAGCTCCGTGACACCACCAACCGTTTAGGGCGCCCAAGCACCCAAGAGGCACAAGCTCTAGGGTGCCCAAACACCCAAGAGTAATAAGCTTCTCAACTTTCACTTCCATATATCACGGTGGAGAACTCAAACCGATGCGACTAATGCAATGTCAAGGGCACACGGAGTGCCCGAGTCCTTCACTGCCAAATCCCACCACAACAACAAAAGCTATGGAGGAATATGAGAGGAAGAACAAGGAGAACACCAAGAACTCCAAGATCTAGATCCACCGGGTTCCCCTCACATAGAGGAGAAAGTGTTTGGTGGAAATGTGGATCTAGATCTCCTCTCTCTTTTCGTTCAAAAAGGAGTGAGAATCATTGGAGGGATTGAGAGAAGCACAAGCTTTTGGAGGTTAACAATGGAGGAGAAAGCTTATCCAAAAAAAGTTAGGGGCAATGGGGAAGAAGATCCCCCCCCCCTTTTATAGAGGGGGCCCAAATGGAACCGTTACCTGCCCAGCCCGCACTCAAGCGGTACTACTGCTTGGGCGGTAGTACTAGGAGTAGCAGACTGGGCATGTGAAGCGCTGGAGCGGTAGTGCCGCCGGAGCGGTACTACCGTCCATCCATCAGCGGTACTACCACTTAGGCAAATTGGAAATCGAAACAAGCACAGAAGAAAAATCCTAAGCGGTACTAGGAGCAGTAGTAGACAGCGGAGTACTGCTTAGGCGGTACTACCGGGCTACTACCGTCCTACTACAGCAAAAAGCAATTAGGCAACAGAAACTTGCACATCAAGGATTTCCCTAGCGGTACTAGCAACGGTAGTCCATAGCAGAAGTACCGCTTAAGCGGTACTACCGTGGTACTGAGTGGTACTACCGCCTGAGCACATAAAAACTGTCCAGAGACTGAAACTGCCATAACTTCTGCATACGAGCTTCGAAATGAGCAAACTTAAGCTTGTTGGATAGAGGACGACAAGTACTATCCAACATCGAACCTTCCCAAATATGAACCGACAAGCTAGTTATATTAAGAAGTAGCAAAGGTGAATAAATGCCAATAGGATAAGGAAGAGAACCTTCCCAAATATGAACCGGCAAAATCTCCAACACCGAAAACGCAAAGATGATGCATACAAAATCCGTTTTCGATGAACTTGAGCTTGTCATGAAGAAGACCACAAGATCCACAACTCGCAAGAGAGAAGCCAAACAAGAACCAAGAAAGACAATGCAAGGATGCAATGGTTTGAGCTCTCTTCGAATGATACAATCAAGCTACTTACTTGAGAGCCCCTCTTGATAGTACGGCAATCGATCCTATAACCCGATCTCCCAACTACCACCATGAGACCGGTAAAATAGAAAACCTATCAAGGGCAAACCTTTGCCTTGAATATAGTCCACTTGAGCTAGATGATGATGATCTTGACTTCCTCAAGTTGGACCACCTTTCTTGATTGCGCTGGCTCGATGAAGACTAGTAGATTGCTCCCCCATACTCCACTATGGGTAAGCCACTCTTCGGCACATCTTCGCAAGTCCATTGTCACCACAATGGACGGCAAGCTTCAAGCATGTGATTGCTTCGTGATGATCCACTTGAACTTGCACAACACAACCTTGATGACGATCACCACTTGATGTCATCCTCTCACTAGTGGAGAAAAGCCTAGCTATGGCATGCCAAAAACTGCCTTGCTGGCGTAGACACATGACGCCACTAATATGGCAACATTGCTAGAAAAAAAAATGGTGGCGTTGGAGGACACATTAGCAGTATCCTACATGGTGCTGGCGTGTCACCAATGCAACGCCAGCACTAAGTTCATCTTAACTTTGGCGTGCCTACTTGTCCAACGCCAGCAAATGGTTTTTTGGTAATAAAAAAATTGCTCATCAACACTAGCTACTTACTTAATAGATACTAATGAACACAATATACTCATCAACACTAGGTACTTACTTAATAGATAATCATTACAGAAGAGGCTCATGAACTTAACAAGTTGATATTAAACTTCACAAAAGTTGCTCATCAAGTACTCTAGTTACTCGATCGTCATCAACTAATAAGATGAACTAGCTACTTAAAAAACTAATCTACAAGGAGAATGCCCAGGTGGTGAAGCTTCTTTCTATCCCCCTCTCCATTTCTTATGAAATGATCTATGTCCATCTTCAGGTCAATCCTCTCAGCCCTGAGGAGTCTCTTCTCCTCCTTCAGTTTATCCCGATCCTCGACGAGCTTATCCCTCTCGTCCCTCAGCTCATTAGTCTCCTTAACGAGCCGAATAGTCTCCTTGGGTAGCTCTTTAATCTCCACCTTTAGCTCGTCATTTGCCCCTTGCACGATCTTGATGATATACTCATAAGTGTCTGAAAATTCATTGTTGGTCATGTCCACATCGCACACCGACTCGTTGTTGCCTCCAGAATAGGCCATGACCTACAAACACACATGTTATCATGGCTTGATAGGTTGTAAATTCAATGACTCACCGACTCGTTTATGGGAGTAAACAATGGAACCCTGATCTAAACATCCACATGATGATCAATGATGCAAAATTTGATAGGCATGTTATCATGGCTTGATAGGTTGTAAATTCAATTTGTGAAAGCTTGACTATGCCACTGCCACTGCCTAGTTGCATCACATTGGTTCAATCCAAATTTTTGTATCTCTGCCACTGCCTAGTGATGAACCCTAGCGATGCAAATAAAAAAAAGTGGAGGGGATGAACTCATCGAGGGGACAAAGATGGAGGCGATGAACCCTAGCAGGTCGTCGATTCCGCCGCCGCCGTCGATGAAACCCTAGCTCAAAACAAAATGTACTCCAATCAAATTGGAGGGCAACGAGCGGCGACAGAGGGAGAGAGAGGGGGGTAGAGGGGAGATTACCTGTACGCCGGAGCCAACCGGAATCGGAGCGGCGACGAGGAGCACCGATGGAGGGAAGAGGAAAGGGGAACGATAGGAAAGGGGGCAGAGAGTTGCCCCCTTGTTTTGACCCCCAATATTTGCGCTTGGCCCAATACGCCATTTAAAATAATATAAATTTAAAATCATCAATATTTATATTTAAAATAATGTAAATTTAAAATCATCAATATTTCCATTTAAATAATGTAAAATTAAAATCAGCAGTATTTCCATTTAAAATATTATAAAAATAAAAAAATAAAAAAGACTCAAAATTACTAAAAGACTTAACAAAATAAAAGACTCAAAATTAGAACCGGTGGTAACGAAATAAAATTCCTAAAATGTTAAAAACTGTAAAAATAATGATGACAAAAAGCATAATATAAAATTTTCATTATTTTGTGACTAGTATAATTATTAAATACTTAAAACACTTGATCAAATGAAAAAAATGTTTCTGGCGTGCATAGAAAACGAAGGCCAGCATTAACAAATTAACTATGGCGTGCAAAGAAAACCAACGCCACCACTATATTCCAAACGATGAGCGCATATGGGCCAACAAATTTGTGGCGTGTCTAAAAAAGCAACGCCAGCACTAAGCATGTAAAGCTGACGTGCTGATTCGGCCGACAACAGCACTATTTGAAAAAAATAGTGCTGGCATTGATGGAAAATGGCGCGCCACCAATGAAAATTGTGGCTAGCCATTTTTTCACTAGTGTCCATGGGTTATATGAGATCTTTCTTTTGATGCACGTCCATGAAAATATACCTAACCCCACAAAGAACTCTCACGTAGACCATGAGTTAGTACACAAAGCATAATGGACAATGCTTACCATACCATGGGATCACTTGATCCTTCTCGGTACATCTTGTATGATTTGTGTGTTGATCAACTTGATTCACTCTTTGACTTAGTCTTGATCAGCCTTGTATCATGTCTTCTCTATGACCAATATTTGGATAATTCCTTGATAGCACATTGGTCATCACATAATCTCCTTGAAACCAACAAATGGACTTCAAGAAATGCCTATGAAAAAACCCTTCAAATATAGCTCAAGGCAACTAGTCCATAGAGATTGTCATCAATTACCAAACCAAACATGGGGGCACCATGCTCTTTCAACCACTTTTGTACAATGCCATTGGAAAGTCGGAATTCCAGGATGCTGCACCGAAAACCCAAAGTAGCCTTGCCTACCTTAACTTTGGGCAAAGTGTTGTATTTAGCACAGCATTATCCACAGCAATGATTTTGAGCTTATATGGCGTAAATGGGTGGTGTTCTGACTGTCTGTGAGTTGGTAATTCTTTATGTCAACCATTTTTATTTCATTTTTTTCTGCTGTGTCATTTCTTCTTTTATTCTAACACATTTTCGTAGCAGCACATGGACATCAAGCAGAAAATTTGTGTCCCCGGGGAATCAACGATGTTGCTACCACTGCAACATCAATTAAAGGTTCCATACATCATATCTGTAGTTTGGTTACATAAATTTATATAGCCTCTGAATCTGAATGATTTATGAGTACACCATGTCCTCTGCTATATATGGAAAATTGTGAGCATAAGACCTATGACGTTCTTACATACGATTCCTGATTGAGGAATCATTGATTTTAACAGATAGAAAAGGCAAGGTGGATATCATCACCACATTAACGAGCATGTTACAGACAGTATAGTAGAAGAACTGGAAACTGCAACTCTATCTGACTGACTGCAGATAGATTGTCAGCAGCAAGCCATCTGTGATCCTGAAACATCAATAGTTGGTGCAAATCATCATCATTATGATGTGTCTGTTCTTGACATGAATTGCAAAAACTTGCTACTTACAAGTATCCCCATGATATTTTGGCCAAAGAATCAAATTTATCCAAGTTTCACAAGTATGCATGCATGCTCGTAAGGAAAAGCAGGGTTTGCCAAACAATCAAGTTTTCTCACAAAATCCAAGCTGATTCCAACGAAAAGCAGAACAATCAAATTGATTTGCCGCCCTGCCCTATCAATATTTGTGAAGCTCCTTACGATTCTATCATAAAACCACTGCATTTTCCAGTTATGTGAATTGATGATCTATAGAAAACTGCATGATCATCGACTCATTGCAACAATCCCTACAGTGAAATGCTTCATCCACGAATCACATTACAGAGATGAATGTCAGAAGAGTCACTACATCTGGTATCAACGCTTTCAGTAGTTCTGAATCATAGGACCGCCAGGCCAAAACACCTGTTCTGTCTACAGAACGGAGCGAGTTTAGCTAGCAGAAGAAACACGAGAGCTGCTGATTTTATTTTTTCAAACCATATCGATGTATTTTATAGGCAAAAGTAGGCGTCCAGTTCAGCTGTCATCGTATCCCGAACTTGTGAAGAACTCCCACTCTGATCTTCATCTACTCTGAACTTGTGAAGAACTCCCACTCTGATCTTCATCTACTCTGCGTCGACATCCGGGTGTTGCAGCTCATCCTAGGCTCAATTAGCAGAAATTATGAGCGAGTTAGGCACCAGACATGATCAATAACAAGATCAAGAAGGAAAACTCTTCAAACAATATAATGTGCAAGGAACTAAGCTTTATGCGGCATTGTAAGATACTAACTGAATTATATTCAGAGGTTTTCTTTTAAGGAATTAATTTAGAGGTTAGAAAATTAATATATTATCTGCAAAGGTGAAATGAGATGACTGAACTTGATTTGCCTATCTACCTATAGGCAAATGTTCCAGAATGGAACTGAATTATCTGAATCAAGGACTGAACAAATCCACATGGCAAATCCAACTACTTTTACTCTTCTATAAGACTGCAACAGTTTCAGGCAACTACCAAATCCTAAATGAACTACTTTTACTCTTCTATAATATCCTTTTCCCAAGCACGATCGGATTAGCACTCAACTAAAGAAAGATTCTACATATTTTCATGCAGTAAGATAGTATCTACACCAACATCTGTACATTGTGCATAATAGATACAAGACCAGAGTACATTCTTGCCAAAGAATATGAGAAGGAGGCGGATGAACAATCTAAATCTCAGAATTTTGTAGAATAAAAAAAAAACAAGATCAAAGATTACAGCTCATATACAAAACCTGAATACAGCTCAACTGATTTGGTGTTTTAAGTTCCGTAATGATTTATTACCCCAATAACAGATCTTCTTTTACTTATCTAGTACAAGATTACAACGGTTGCATGCTGACAATTCCTAACACCTATCAGTTTTAGACTACAAGAGTTTCAGTAAACTGTTTTTCAGGCCAACAGTTTCAGTAAACTGTTTGTGGGACTAAAACAGCTTCAGCAAACCCCAGAGGATCATTGGAATGCAGCAAACAACATCTACACCAAAATCTGAACGTTGTGCATGACAAATGTAATCAAAGGTCATCAGTTACTGTGCATGAAAAATTCCTGTGCAAATCGTAGTGTACCTGTCCTGTACCCTGACGAAACCCGTGAAGGACCCCAGCTGATGCTCGAACTGGAACTGGAATGCCGCGAGGTGCATCGGACGCAACCCGTTGGTGTAGCGGGCGAGCTGGGACCTGGACTGCTGCCCGAAGCGCGGCGGCGCGAACTGGGGTGGAGGCCCCTGGAGTTGAACCTGGGCCATCGGCGCGTTGAAGTAGCGGAGGGCCTGAAGCCGCTGGGACCGGGGCGGCGGCGGATGCCTCGGCTCGTTGACGACCTGGAGATGCTGCCCGAGGTCCGGCGGCTCGACCTGGAGCGGCGGCGGCCACAACCGCGCGAGGTCCTGAACTGAAAGAGGTCGCCCATCGTGTACCCGAAGCTGTAGCCGCCGAACGCCTGCACAGCAGGCAGCAGGGCGGGAGCCCCTGAACGAATTCCTCCGATTAGCTTGCAAGAAAGCAAGAAATCAACAGGAAAACTTGGCCGGAACTTATCGCACCTGAGAGAACCGCCGCTGCTGCAGCGAAGCTTCCCGGGGCGGCGCAGGTCGGTGGACGCGCGGAGATCGTCCCCGTCTTGGTCGTCGTGGCAGGCACGGAAGAGGTCGGAGGAGTCGCCGAGGTCGTCCCCGCTGTGGCGTCCGCCTCGGCCATAACCGCAGTCGTCTCCGCTGCGGTATCGTCCGCGCGCCCGTAGAGCGAACCAAGCGACATACCGACGGTGTCCCTGTTGAACGTGTAGCTGGGCGTCTTCCCTCCCCTCCGACGGTCCTCGCTCCTCCTCAGAGGACGCGGCGGAGGCGCAGCTCTCCCGCTCCTGGGAGGACGCGACGGCGAACTCCCCAGAACCGGAAAGGCCGTGTCGTAGTCGAGGCTCGGCGCGAGCGCTGCGTCGGCGGGGGACGGTGAGGAAGAGGCGGCGGCGGAGGACATGGAGATGGAGGAGGACGCGGCGGAGGACATGGAGATGGAGATGGAGGCGGAGGCGGAGGCGGACATGGAAGCGGACGTTGAGGGTGGCGGGAATGTGAAGAGTTGGTGTGGGAGGCGGGGGCGAGGCAGTTGGGACGTTGGGGCCCGTATTTATACTGCTGCGCATGGTGCAAGAATCAAGAAGTTTTTTTTTTCTTTTTTTAGGGGTAAAACACACTTTATTGATCCTAGACCACAGAATGTGGAATACAATTTGCACGGGGATGAACTAGCCAAAGATGGCGCCCCATCTGTAAAGAAAGCGAGAATTTAGCTAAATTGTGAGCATCTACATTCACCGATCGCCCTTCGAAAGTGAATTTACAATTGAGCCCGCTGGCTCGTTGGTTGATCTCAGCAATGATCGAACCATACTTCCCCCGATTGCCGTTGTTGATGTCATTGACCACCTGCTTTGAGTCTGAAGCTATTATCAAGTCGCGCACAAGCAAGTCTTCCGCCAAAGATAATGCTTCTCTGCACGCGATTGCTTCCAGAGTCGCTACATCATGTACTCCCGGGATGACTAAGGTTGAGCTGCCCATATAGTTGCCATTTGCATCTCTGCATATTGCTGCCGCCGTACCTCCCCTGTTATGCCTTGCCACTCCGGCATCAATGTGGATCTTTGCAAATCCAACTGGTGGCGCCTTGGGGCGTACATTGGGGACAGCGTTTGTATTTGCTGCGACTGCCCTGTTGCTCTTTGGCTGTGTCTCCCTCACCATATCCAATTCTGATAGAAATCTCCCAACAAAACTGTGAGTTGCTTGTGGACTTTGGAATTTACCTTCGTGAATTGCTTGCCGTCGTGCCCACCAAACTGCCCATAGGGTCACTGAGAGCTTTACAAAAGATGCATGCGATAATACCTCCATCATTGTGAACAGCCAATGTTTGGCTTTTGGTTCCGTTGTGCCACTTAGATGCTCGACAAGTTCTTCGTCAGCAAGGGCCCAAACACATCTGGACGTCATACAATCCAGCAGTGAGTGCCTCCAGGAATCCGGTGCTCCACACAAACCGGAAGAGCTCGATGTTGACATGTTTCTATGCGATCTAACATCCTCAGTAGGCAGCGATTGCTTGGCTAGGCGCCACAAGAACATCTGAATCTTTCCCGGTACTTTTGTCTTCCATAATGTTTTCCAGGCGCTTCCCTCTGTGTCCGTACTCGACGAACCCGCAGTTCCCTCGAGCCACGCCTCCCTTCTCCTTCTAGTGGAAACCAACATCGCATATGCAGAGCGGACAGTAAATATACCGGATTTTTCATAGCTCCACGCCCAGAAATCAGCGATGTTCCTTGTGCAGAGTGGTATTCCCAATATTAAGGGTACGTCCATAGGCAGAAAAACTTGCGCTATCCGCTCCCTGTTCCATGTAGCAGATGTGGCATCAATAAGCTCAAAAACATGGAGCGGTGGATTTGCTACTTTGCACCCGTAGGGGCGCATCATCTCCATACGCGGAAGCCAATTTGCATTCCAGATGTTTGTTGATATACCGTTGCCAATTCGCTTAATCAAACCCTGCTTAAGGACATCTTTCCCTTCTACGACAGCTCTCCAAATTTGGCTTGGGTGCTTCCCCAGTTCAGCACTCAAAAATGAATCTGTTGGGAAGTATATGCTTTTCAAGACACGAGCACTTAGAGATTCTAGGTTTTGCAATATCCTCCATGCTTGCCTAGCTAGCATGGCCATGTTAAAGAGTTCAAAGTCTTTGAAACCCAGGCCACCCATGCTTTTGGGTAAGGTCATCGCCTTCCAGGAGACCCAGTTCGGCTTCCGTTGACCGTTCTTGCTACCCCACCAAAACTTTCTGATTAACATATTCAAATGCTCACACAATCCACGTGGGAGTTTGAAACATGACATAGAATAAACTGGAACTGCTTGAGCAACTGCCTTTACCAGCACTTCTTTACCCGCCATAGACAAGGTTTTCTCAATCCATCCCTGAACTCTACTACATAACCGATCCTTCAAATATTTGAATGCTCCATTTTTTTATGTTCCAACATCACTGGGCATCCCGAGATACTTGTCATTCAGTGTCTCATTTGGAACTTGGAGTATACCTTTAATTTGCTGCCGTACATTATCCGAGACTCTCTTACTGAAAAAAATTGAGGACTTGTCATAATTAATGCGTTGTCCCGTAGCTTGGCAATACACATCCAAGACTTGGTGCACCTCCGTAGCACCCATACAATTGGCCTTAAAAAACAGCAGGCTGTCATCTGCGAAAAGTAAATGGTTCACCGGCGGCGCCGATGGAGCCACACATAGACCATGAAGATTTGATGACTCACTCTTTGATTTAAGTAGGCACGAAAGGCCCTCTGCTGCAATCAAGAACAAGTATGGGGATATGGGGTCCCCTTGCCTTATACCTCGAGTAGGTGTAAACTGCTCCAGTTTCTTCCCGTTTAACATAACCGAGAATTTTACCGAGCTTACCATGTCCATGACAATATTTACCCACCTCTCTGTGAACCCCAGCTTTAACATGATCGCCCGTAAATATGACCATTCAACTCTATCGTAGGCTTTCATCATGTCCAACTTCAGCGCACAATGCTGATTCTTCTTTGCTTTGTTTCGCTTCATAAAATGGAGACACTCATAGGCAGTAATGATATTGTCAGTTATCAGCCTTCCTGGGACGAAAGCTGATTGTTCCTTTGATATTATTTCAGGCAAGACTTGCTTCAAACGGTTAGAGATCACTTTTGAGGCAATTTTGTAGAGTACATTGCAAAGGCTAATTGGGCGGAATTGTGAGAGCAAGGTGGGATTTTTTTACTTTCGGTATTAGTACTAAGATCGTCTCATTAATACACTATGCTGATTCCGTGCCCTCAATAATCTTAATCACTGCCTTCGTGACCTCGTCTCCACAAATATCCCAGTGACGCTGGAAAAAATGGGCAGAAAAACCGTCAGGCCCAGGTGCCTTTATTGGGAACATCTGAAAAAGACCCTTCTTGACCTCCTCCTCATTATACGGTGCGTTTAGCATATTATTCATCGACTGCGTCACCTTAACTGGCACATTCTGAAGAACCTGTTCCATATTCTGATCTCCTTCCGAAGTATATAAATTTTTGTAGAAGTCCGTGGTCATGGTTTCCATCTCCCCAGACTCCTCTGTCATGCTCCCATCTGGCCGAGCCAAGGCTTTGATTAGATTCTTCCTGCGACGTCTGCTAGCTCGCAAATGGAAGAAGTACGTGTTTTTGTCACCGTGGACCAGCCAATCCAAGCGAGCTCTCTGTCTCCAAAGAATCTCTTCGCGATGATACAGCTCCACCAGGCGATCTGTCGCTTTTAGTTCTGCGTGTGTTGGTGAAGTTCGGCCCGGCACCGCCCGTAGCATCTCCACTTGCCCTTTTAAATATTTTATTTCCTGTCGCACGCTTCCAAATTTCTCCCGATCCCATGCAGATAGATCAGCAGCCAAACCTGTCAATTTCTCATTTAGTGCTTGTACCGAATCTGCTGCTGTCACTTTCCATCTATCACTCACACATTCAAAAAGACGTGGGTCACGCTCCCACATTAGCTCATACTTAAAGCTCCTGGGTCCTCTCTTGCATGCATGCACGTCTATCTGAAGGAGAAGTGCCGCATGGTCCGACGTAGTCGTTGTTTTGTGTTCAAGCGATGCTGATGGGTACGACAAAGCCCAGTCTGAGGTTGCAATACATCTATCAAGGCGGACACGCGTGAAGGTTCCCCCTGCCCCTTTTCTCTCGAAGGTCCAGCTGTTTCCTTTGTATCCTATGTCAGTTAGACCGCACGTATCCAACGCATCTCGGAATGCATCCATTTGTGCCTGGCTTCTGTTTCCCACCCCGTCATGCTCGTGAGCGTGTAGCACCTCATTAAAATCTCCTATGACAGCCCATGGAAGATTACTAGCACCTGCAATGCCTCGTAATGTGTCCCAAGTTTTATACCTTTCATTCAGCTGTGCTTCCCCATACAAAAAGGTTATGCGTGATCTTATTCCCATGAGATCATCAACAATCACATCAATGTGATACTCAGAATAACCAGAAACTTCAATTTTTATTGAATCATCATTCCAGAAAATTCCCAAGCCACCACTTCTACCAGAGCTATTAACTGCAAAGCTTTTATTAAAACCTAAAGTACTGGATAAATTCTCACACGTGAGCCTTCTATCTGAGTTTCTAAGATGCATAGGATAGAAGGGGCAAATTGCTTCGTCAGATCACGAAGCTCCTTAACTGTCGCGGGTTTACCAGCCCCGCGACAATTCCAGCATAGGAGACTCATTGCGCTAGGCGCGACCCCACTAGGGGGCCCGCCAAACCCGCATCAGTAGGTTTGTTGCTAGTGTTGCTCTTTCCACTGTTCTTGTCATTGGCTGGTGGTGTAGCTCGATTCCTCTTGGGCTCCTGTTTTGAGGAGGGGCTTTGGGGGACTGTAGGCGTGTTGCTGATCCCATTCTCAAGGAGGAGCTGCGCTTTTCCGGTTAAGGGAGCAGCCAGTTCAGGAGGTTGGGCTGCCCGTTTCCTGTTATTCCCAGCTTCACCCATCTCTTCATCCGGATCAACTTCAGATTCTGTGCTCATTGTTCCTTGCCGTGGGTAGTCGCATGCAGTGCCACGTACATCTGCATCCCTCTCAACCCCATATCCGTAGCCAACCTCATTGCTGTTGACATAAGCATCCTTTCCCCGTCCACCATTGCGACCGCCTCGGCGTCCACCCCTGCGGCCTCGGCCTCCGCCCGGACCCTGACCAGTCTGCATGGTCCAGGATGCACGTAAGTCTTTGAAAATCAGCGCTGACGGTGGATGAATTCCGGTGCCATGTTCTTTGAAAAGGTGTCCCAGCATGCCGCAAACAGCACACCAGTCAGGAAGCTTCTCATATTTGACCCTGTATATCTGGCGCTTTCCGTCGCCGATCATAGAAACTGCATTCTTCAGCGTTTTAGTAACATTGATCCTGATCCATACCCGATGGAAATTTCCGGTGAAATCTGGTGATGGGGGCTCAGCAAACAGCACTTCGCCCACCTTTGCCGCAAGGGAAGGCACCAGATGAGCATATAGGGGAGGAACGTCATGAACTTGCATCCAAATCTCAATGGTGTCAAGCGGGACTGTTGTGGGTTTTGCCAGGCCATCATATGGTTTGAGAATCACTGCATCACCTCTGAAGTGCCACGGATCTTCTTGAGTGACCCTCTCCCAATCCCCTAGGCAGGAGAATTGTACAGTGTAGAGGTTTTCCTCCAAAGGCTTGAACTTCACCTCCTGGGCAAGGTCCCATGCTGCCCGCATGTTCTTGAAGAACCAGAATTGGCTATAGGTTTTGGCGGTGTGAACTCTGACAAGGGCGATCCAGCGAGCAGCTTCCGGCGGCGCCTCTTTCTCATCGAAAACCACATCGTCCAGATCCTCCTTGCGCAGCCCCAATTCCTTCATCAGAGTCTCCACGTCGTAGGTCTCCGATGGGCCTGCCGCTGCAGTTCCCGAAGACTTGTTCGATGACATCTCGAAACCTAGCCTGATGAAACTTGATCGGGCCTTCCTGAGGGAACCCTAGTCCCTCTGCCTTCCAGCGGATCGCCAAGACCAGGGAGCATCCGAGGGAGACACCCTTGATCGAGGGCGAGAGACCCGTGGATCGAAATAGAGGTAGGGGATACAGATCTCGACGGCGGCGACAAAATCGCCTCCGGGAGGAAAACGAACCCTAACGAGAGGGAAAACTATACAACACGTCCTAATTCTCTCTCTCTCTCTCTCTCTCTCTCTCTCGCTCTCTCTCTGCAAGAATCAAGAAGTGCCTCCAACATTCGCCTCGCTTATCCAGGCCCGAGCCCGGGGGGTGCAACCTGTGCGCCCGCACAGGGCCCCCCGTTTTCAGGGGCCTCAAATTTTGTACACAGCGATACTCGTCTAAACAGTATCTGGGCCCATGTTGCCTGGCTTCTTATGTCTTCCATCTGGGCCCCTGTTAACCAATGTAGATGGGCCTCTTCCGTCTTCATTTGGCCCTGTTCCGATCGGGACATATGCCTCGTCCAGCGATCGATCGAGACGAGCGAAGCGACGAGGCGCCTCTTCCTCTTTTCGTCTGGGGGCCATCGACACAGCACGGCGGCAGGTTAGGGTTCCACTAGACTCCAGTCCTCCTTCTCACGAATCCCCGGTCAAGACGAGCGGTTCCGTTCCAACGCGGCAAGTCCTTTTTAGGAGTCTGGAGGACCGAGGGCAGGACCAGGAGCGGACGAACGACAACTAACATGGAGGACCAGATTCACCTGAAGGCAAGGAAAATTGAGGCTATCTCTCGATCTTCGATGTTTAAGCGTCATCGCGTCAATAACCAGTGATCCCGTGAGCCCTTGATTTTGAGTTCTGATTTCAGCCCACTATTTACTTCTGCTAAAATCCTGTAGTTTATTCTTTTGAACTATTAGGTGTCTAGTATTGAGAAGAATACTAAAAGAATGATGTTGTTTAAGTGAAGACTATACAACCAAGAATAGGTATGATTCTTGATATTTCCAATTGTCTTTTAGAACGATATTTTCAATTGTTATGTAAGATATTATAATCTTTATATTATTATACTTCCGTTTATGTAGTGATTTTTAGTGAGATAAGGCCCAGTTTAGTGTTTCACACAGGGCCTCCAATTTTGCCGGCTCGGCCCTGCGCTTACCTTACATGTGCTACTGGAAAACATCTTCGTCACCGATCGATCAGGAGGATTGGGTTGTGCTCACAAAATTTGCACTGCCAAGTCGATGTATAGATATTAGATAGAGCTTCGGCTTATATTACAGGGGAACAAGGATTAACAAATGCATGCAGCTAGACAAATATTCACAAGTTGACAGAATTTAGTTGGCATGTTCACAGGTTGTGTCACGGGGTCGTACTCGTACATGTGTAAGCTCTCTCCATACTTGACTTGCATCTCGATCAGCTCGGCAATATGTGACCGAGAGCACAATCCAGCCGACAATACAAGCAAGCAGGGCACTGCAGTTTCCAAATATAATCCCACCCCACCGTTGGGCTTGCATTCGCTTCTTTTGTTGGACAAATAGTTTTCAGCCTCATGGTTTTAACTAGACTAGATAATTGCCCGTGCGTTGCAACGGAAGTATAACTATTGTAGTAGATTATTCCATGATTGAACGTCTATTATTACATTGGTGCGCTAAAATCTTAGCAAGTTTTTGTACGCAGTTGTCATGATCGACCTGCAATCTTATTGTTAAGCACTTGTTTGGTAAGAATTTATTGACTTATCAAAGAAAATATTATTTAGGAGAATGATAGAGATGGGAGGGAAAATGCCATCTTATTATTAAGCACTTATTTGGCAAGAATTTATGAACTTACCAAAAATATTATTATTTGGGAGAAAAATCAAATATAGGAGAAAAAAATCGAACATAAGGGAAGGTGGCGTAGAGGTTGGACGAACAAGAGGGTAAATGGAAACCTTATGTTCCTTTTAAATAAAAAAACTATAACAATGTGCGTGCGTTGCAATGGAAATGAATATTCTAGTACGTTAGCTTGTGGTTTACATGTCCATATTAATATGACTGTGTAAATAAATGTTTATCAAATCCTGCCTGTGATTTACCTTATATTTGATGAGAAGTTTGATATGTAAATTAAACTGAAAATATTTCAGAAGGTAAGTGAATTATGGTGATTGATTATCATACGTGAAAGGTTGGACGAAGGATGATGGAAAGAAAAGTGAAACATCCCTCAAAAAATAAAGTGAAACATGGCAACTTACATTTTTTTTATTTAACTATAATTAATATAAACTAGGTAATTGTCCGTGTGTTGCAATGGTGTACAAATATTTTATATATTTGCCCGAAGGATTGACAAATGCAGCTAGACAAATATTCAAGTGTTGACTGAATTTAGCTGGCATGTTCACAAGTTGTGTCGCGGGGTCGTACATGTGTAAGCTCTCTCTCACCCGCAAAAAAAAATGTGTAAGCTCTCTCCATAATTGACTTGCTTCCAATCGCTTCTTTTGTTGGACAAATAGTTTTCAGGCTCAAGGTTTTAACTAGAAAATGCCCTGTGGGTCACCATGCTTCACAGCGTTTGCACCCCCCCCCCCCCCCCCCCCTCCTATACCGTCTGGGCGAACGACCGGACACGAAAATAATGCCATCAAACGGGACCCGTTAAACCAACACTGTACGTCTAGCTGTATGGCACCTCTCAAACTCCAACATGTCGTTGGATGGTTAGAGGGACCATGGTACAAGTCCTGGTGCTCGCATTATTCCTGGATTTATTTCAGGATTTCCGACGATGCGCTTTCAGTGGGAGGAGACGTTCCCGTTGACGACAAGGCACCTACGGTGACTTTGCAAATCTCAAGATGATATGCCGGCTCAGTCTCTCGAAGTTGCGCATAGGGATAGGGTGTGCGTTCATAGGGGTGAGTGTATGCGCGTATGTATGAGCGCTTGCGTCTGTATTGTGTTAAAAAAAACTCATCACATTTGTTGGACGGACATGGGGCGGTTCAGATGCGCTCGTACGCGGCCGCCACGTCGGATCCGACCCACGTTGGCCACCCCGTACCCACAAAAACATTACCCCGAACCAAACCCTAGTCAAATTTCATACTCTTCTCGACTGCTCCGTTACAAATGCCCGTCTTCTCCCCTTCCCTCTCGATCCCCTCCTATCCACCATGTCCGCCTCCGGCAGCGGATCCGACAACGAGTCCGACCGCGTCAACTTGGATGATCTCTTGAAGGAGGAGCAATCTGGCAGCGAAGCCTCGAACAAGGAGGAGATGGCGGTCCGCTCAAGGTCTGTGCCATCCTCGGTGGTTGGGCGGCCAAGCTCCGTGCTTGATCGTGTCGGCCCTTCGCGCTCTGCGTCGTCCCTCCGGCAGCTACTCCTCCCGACAGGCGGTGGGTGCTCATGCCGACACAGTCGGGGTTATGATCCTGACAATGAGTACTAGGGGTACAAATAAGGGGCAGAGAATAGTTACGGCGTAGGTGTAACACTCGGTGTTTAATGAGTTCAGGCCCGTCACTCGGTGGAGGTAAAAGCCCTACGTCTCGTGCCCTGAGGCTTGCTTTGATTTGATGGATATGATTACAGGGGTTGAACGTGCCCGGCTACGGAGAGGGAAGCGACTTATATAGAGTGTGTTGCAGCCCCATGTCTCCCACGCCGCCGGGGCAATTAATGACATTGAATGAGACAGTTACTAGTGTAATGAGCCTCTACTACAGCAGTTACAGGTAACGGTAGCTATAACTCTATTTAGTGGATGACTTAGGATTCCTCGACCGTTGCAGCTCCCACGACGCCTTCCTGTCTTGTACGTCCAAGTGGTAGTTCGTCCGCCGAGTGACGTGTGGTTGTCCAAGTGCTGCAGAGTCGTCCGAGTGATCCTCCTGATGTATCATCCGAATGTTGACACGGTCCAGGGACCTACCTATGATGGTGATGGGCCCCTTGTGGGTCCTTGACCCTACCTGTAATAGATGACCACATCATTAGCCCCCGAATCAGTTGGGATTTCGTAGGACAAACAAATCGACCCTTCGGTTGAGTCCGAGTGCTGCAGGGACACTTGAAATATGTTTCCGAACCGTGATTTGTTGTTCCTTGGACGAAAATGCAACGGATTTTGGACTTTTAGGTTTACCTAGGTGACCAGGTATTGTTGATCGTCGAGAAAAAACCCGGTGGCATTCGTTTTGTCTCTCGGAGGAGATAGACTAGAGGCCTGAGTGTGGGCATGCCATTATAACCCGAGTGGCGACGCCGACGCGTGGTCTGACTCTCCGGAGAGATGCCACTCCATATCCCAGGGGAACATCAGCGCATGCCTGCTACGAGTCCAGGTTTACGAGTCATGCGCCTTGGAGCCTACCGAGAGGGCCAAGTGAACCCGCAGAGGGGCGTCAAGGTCGTCACATAATGATCCTGAAGAGGAGTTCAGTCGGGTGTTTAACGTGGCCGAGTGCACGGATCCCCATGGAGGGTGGTCAGTTGGACTGATGCGCGTCCTTTAGGAAAGGAATCGCTGGTGATCAATCGGATTGATCTGTCCCGGAAATCTCGGGATTTGAATTCGTGCGTTCGCGCGCTGAAGCGGTAACGTCGTGCGTTGGTGGGAAAGTGGGAGGTGTGGCTCCTCGATTTGCGTGCATGATCTCCGCCACGTGCCGCGTCTGTCCTATGCAAAGCCCTGCCACGCGGGCCGTCGATCCAGGGATTCGTGGTGAGAGATCCGTTCGGAGAATTTGTCTGGTGGTATAAAAGGTTCGAGGGCAGAGGTCCGGCCCTCATATCCCCTTCTTCTCGCTCTGACTCCTCCGTTTCTCCTCCTACATCCGAGTGCGCGGTGATGGCGAGAGACTCCACGGCCAAGGCAGAAAAGGCGAAGAAGGCGGGGAAGGCCACTTCCACCGGCTCCGGCACGGCAGCCGACGACGCGGCGGGGGACTAGATCCCATCGCGAGTCACCGCTCGTCGGTTGGAGGAGCTGGCGGAGGAAGGGTTGATTCCGCATGAGGGATGGCGACGTCCGAGCGCGGGAGAGGTCGAGCCGGCGCCTTAGGAGGACGAGCGCGTCCTGCTCGTCACACACGTCGAGCGGGGCTTTTCGATGCCTCCCCACCCTTTATTTTGGGTGTTTCTTGACTACTTCGGTGCGCAACTTCACCATCTCCCTCCCAATGCCATCATCTACCTCTCGGCTTTTGTTTCTCTCTGTGAAAATTTCTTGGGCTGCCCACCCCATTGGGGTCTCTTCAAGTACATCTTCACCTGCCGATCGATGACCGTCAAGAAAAATTCGCCAACTGGTGAGAAGACTAACGTCACCCAGTTGTGCGGGGGTCTGGGCATCCAGGTTCGCGGAGGGAGATCTTTCCCGAAGATGAGCTTCCCTAACTCCGTCAAGGGGTGGCAGGGCACTTGGTTCTATTGCAGGGATGTCCCCAGTGCCAGCACTCAGTCAGGTCTCCCGCCGTACTCTTCGGAGAGAGTTAGGGCACCTTTGTCGCTCTCTGTGGCGAAGGAGGAGAAGGCAGAGGTCGACATCTTGTCCATTGCCCTCATCAGTGCTGTGAATGCTGGTGTCAACGGGGTGGACTTGCTGGAGGCGTTTCTCACTCGGCGGATCCAGCCGCTGCAGGCCAGGGCCCACCCGATGTGGATGTATGAGGGGCCGAGTGACCCCACCCGAGTGCATCCCGAGGAGCTTGCCGAGACGGACGTGGAGGTCAAGATCAAGGCCATCACTGCGCCCGAGGCAACCCGAGGGGGACTAGGAGGGTGCCTCTGTATTCCAAGGACTTGCAACACCTAGATGTATGTACATGACACCCAGTCGGCCTATGCATGTAGCATTTCCTATGTATCTAACTTTAATTGTTGCAATGAGTTTTTCCTACAGGATTTCACGAAGATGGTCTCGAAGATCCCAATGGCGGACCGTTCACCCGAAGACGTGACGAGTGACACCAAGCAATGGTACTCGGAGGAGTCCGATGATGACGAGAGTGATGATGATGAGGAGAGTGATGACGACGAGGAGGAGAGTTCTGAGGAAGGGGATGAGGTGGAGTCCTCCCCTTCTTACGAAGCTCCCAAGGAACCCCGTTCCAAGACGCTGCACGACCCAAAGGGCAAGGCGAGTGTGGTTCAGCAGCCGACTGCCTCTGGTCGGGCGACTCAGAGCTCGAAGGGCGCCCGTGCAGAGGCTGAGAGCTCGGCGGAGAAGCAGTCTGATACGTCTCCAACGTATCTATAATTTTTTATTGTTCCATGCTATTATATTATCTGTTTTGGATGTTTTAATTGCATTAATATGCTATTTTATATTATTTTTGGGACTAACTTATTAACCTAGAGCCCAGTGCCAGTTTCTGTTTTTTTCCTTGTTTTTGAGCTTCGCAGAAAAGGAATACCAAACGGAGTCCAAATGGAATAAAACCTTCGCGATGATTTTTCTTGGACCAGAAGACACCCAGGAGACTTGGAGTGCAAGTCAGAAGAGCCATGAGGCGGCCACAAGGGGAGAGGGCGCGCCCCCTACCTTGTGGGCCCCTCGGTGATCACCTGACCTAGATCTTCCTCCTATA
Organism: Thinopyrum elongatum; assembly: GCA_011799875.1. Classification (NCBI taxonomy): domain Eukaryota; kingdom Viridiplantae; phylum Streptophyta; class Magnoliopsida; order Poales; family Poaceae; genus Thinopyrum; species Thinopyrum elongatum. Next base: position 75,092,246 of record CM022302.1, on the reverse strand, counting down.
TATTCACATATATTCCCAAACCACCAGAAGCATCCACGAAAACACTTTTCCACCACCGCAAACTTCTGTTCCCGTGAGATCCCATCTTGGAGCCTTTTCCGGCATCCTGCCGGAGGGGGATTCGATCACGGAGGGCTTCTACATCAACTCTATTGCCCTTCCGATGAAGCGTGAGTAGTTTACCTCAGACCTACGGGTCCATAGCTAGTAGCTAGATGGCTTCTTCTCTCTCTTTGATTCTCAATACAACGTTCTCCTTGATGTTCTTGGAGATCTATCCGATGTAATCTTATTTTGCGGTGTGTTTGTCAAGATCCGATGAATTGTGGATTTATGATCAGCTTATCTATGAATATTATTTGAATCTTCCCTGAATTCTTTTATGCATGATTTGATATCCTTGTAATTCTCTTCGAGCTATCGGTTTGGTTTGGCCAACTAGATTGGTTTTTCTTGCAATGGGAGAAGTGCTTGGCTTTGGGTTCAATCTTGCGGTGTCCTCTCCCAGTAACAGTAGGGGCAGCGAGGCACGTATTGTATTGTTGCCATCGAGGATAAAAAGATGGGGTTTACATCATATTGCTTGAGTTTATTCCTCTACATCATGTCATCTTACTTAAAGCGTTACTCTGTTCTTCATGAACTTAATACTCTAGATGCAGGCAGGAGTCGGTCGATGTGTGGAGTAATAGTAGTAGATGCAGGTACGAGTCGGTCTACTTGACACGGACGTGATGCCTATATTTCATAATCATTGCCTTGGATATCGTCATAACTTTGCGCTTTTCTATCAATTGCTCGACAGTAATTTGTTCACCCACTGTATTATTTGCTATCTTGAGAGAAGCCTCTAGTGAAACCTATGGCCCTCGGGTCTATTTTCCATCATATTACTTTCCGATCTACTATTTTACAATCTTTTATTTTCAGATCTATAAACCAAAAACCCTAAAAATATTTACTTTATCTTTTGTTTAGTTTTATCTATATCTATCAGATCTCACTTTTGCAAGTGATCGTGAAGGTATTGCCAACCCCTTTATCGCGTTGGGTGCAAGTGTTTGATTGTTTGTGTAGGTATTGGTTATTTGTGCGTTGTCTCCTATTGGATTGATACCTTGGTTCTCTAACTGAGGGAAATACTTATCTCTACTTTGCTGCATCACCCTTTCCTCTTCAAGGGAAAAACAACGCAAGCTCAAGAAGTAGCAGGAAGAATTTCTGGCACCATTACCGGGGAGATCTACGCCAAGTCAAGACATACCAAGTACCCATCATAAACTCTCATCTCTTGCATTACATTTTTCGCCATTTGCCTCTCGTTTTCCTCTTCCCCACTTCTAAAACGATTTTCGAAAAGATTTGCCTTTTTATTTGCCTTCTTTCCATTTGCCTCTATGTCTTACTTGGTTTGTTTGCTTGTCCGCTTGATATAATTGTGTGTTTATTGAAATTCAGAAACAAAGGTTTATGGATCCTCATCCGCTTGCTAATCTTTTTAAGAGATCCAATTATGATGAACTAATTGCTAGTGAGTTTTGTGCACTAGATTATCTTTATGAAGTTTTGCTTGAAATTCGTGAATCTAAAAATTGTGATGAAGAAATTTATGAAGTGATTCACGATAGCTCCTTGAATAAAAAGCATGGTTGCAATGGTTTTACTATAAATTCTATTGATGTCAATTGTGCTAATAATATGCAAAACCCTAAGCTTGGGGATGCTAGTTTTGCTATGTCCACTACTTATTGCAATGATCATGATTGGGGTGATTCTTCTTGTGATCTTGAAAATTTATTTAAGCCTCATGATAATAGTGTTTGCAATAATATTGAAAGTGGGTTTGGAAGAGTGTCAACTCTAGGTAATAATGATCCCACTACTTTGGAGAATGATCAATCTCATGAAATTTATGATAAAAGTGGGTTTGGAGAAGTAATGACTTTATTTGATGATAATCCCACTATTTTGGAAGAGTGTCAACTTTGCATGCATGTGGATCATGAAGAGAATATTTTATGTTATATTTTTGAATTTGATTATGATCCTACATGTAATTATTATGAGAGAGGAAAATATGGTTGTGGAAATCTTCATGTTACTAAATTACATCTCGTTATGTTGAGATTGCTATTGTTTCTTTCTTCTTCTTTGCATATAATAGTTTTTTCTTTTCTTGATAATTTGTTTGCCTATAAGATGCCTATGAATAGGAAGTGTGTTAGACTTAGGTGTGTTTTTCACATGCTTTATGATGCTCTCTTTGTGCTTCAATTCTTGTCTTTCATGTGAGCATCATCAAAATTATCAATGCCTAGCTAAAAGGCTTTAAAGAAAAGCGCTTGTTGGGAGACAACCCAATATTTTTTCCTTGATGTTTTCCAATAAATAATTCATCTAGCCTCTGGTTAGATGTGTTTTTGTGTTTTAATTAGTGTTTGTGCCAAGTAAGACCTTTGGGATGGCTTACGGTGATAGTTGATTTGATCTTGCTGAAAAACAGAAACTTCTGCATCCAGTCACAGAATTTTTTAGATTTACTGGAGCGTGGAAAAACCCTTAATTTTTTTAAAAATATTTATATACAAATTTAATCTGTTTTACTAATTCTTCAGAATTTTTAGAGCTACATAAGTACTAGAACAATTCAGATCTTCACAGACTGTTCTGTTTTTGACAGATTCTGTTTTTTATGTGTTGTTTGCTTATTTTGATGAATCTATGGGCAGTATCGGGTGGTATGAACCATGGAGAAGTTGAAATACAGTATATATTACACCAATATAAATAAATAATGAGTTCACAACAGTACCAAAAGTGGTGATTTATTTTCTTATACTAACGGAGCTTATGAGATATTCTGTTGAGTTTTGTGTTGTGAAGTTTTCAAGTTTCGGGTAAGGATTGGATGGACTATGGAATAAGGAGTGGCAAGAGCCTAAGCTTGGGGATGCCCAAGGCACCCCAACTTAATATTCAAGGACAACCAAGAGCCTAAGCTTGGGGATGCCCCAGAAGGCATCCCCTCTTTCGTCTTCGTCTATCGATAACTTTACTTGAGGCTATATTTTTATTCACCACATGATATGTGTTTTGCTTGGAGCGTCTTGTATGATTTGAGTCTTTGTTTTTTTAGTTTGCCACAACCATACTTGCTGTACACACCTTTTGAGAGGGACACGCATGAATCGCAATTTATTAGAATACTCTATGTACTTCACTTATATCTTTTGAGCTAGGCAATTTTGCTCTAGTGCTTCACTTATATCTTTTTAGAGCGCGGCGGTGGCCTTATTTTGTAGAAATTATTGAACTCTCATGCTTCACTTATATTATTTTGAGAGTCTCTAAACAGCGTGGTAATTTGCTTTGGTTATGGATTTAGTCCTAATATGATAGGCATCCAAGAGGGATATAATAAAAACTTTCATATAAAATGCATTGAATACTATGAGAAGTTTGATTCCTTATGATTGTTTTGAGATATAGAGATGGTGATATTAGAGTCATGCTAGTGAGTAATTGTGAATTGGAGAAATACTTGTGTTGAGGTTTGTGATTCCCGTAGCATGCACGTATGGTGAACCGTTATGTAACGAAGTTGGAGGATGAGGTATTTTTTTGATTGTCTTCCTTATGAGTGACGGTCGGGGACGAGCGATGGTCTTTTCCTACCAATCTATCCCCCTAGGAGCATGTGCATAGTACTTTGTTTTGATGACTCATAGATTTTTGCAATAAGTATGTGAGTTCTTTATGACTAATGTTGAGTCCATGGATTATACGCACTCTCACCCTTCCACCTTTGCTAGCCTCTCTAGTGCCGCGCAACTTTCGCTGGTACCATAAACCCACCATATACCTTCCTCAAAACACCCACCATACCTACCTATTATGGCATTTCCATAGCCATTCCGAGATATATTGCCATGCAACTTTCCACCGTTCCTTTTTATTATGACACATTCCATCATTGCCATATTGCTTTGCATGATCATGTAGTTGACATCGTATTTGTGGCAAAGCCACCTTTCATAATTCTTTCATACATGTCACTCTTGAGTCATTGCACATCCCGGTACACCGCCGGAGGCATTCATATAGAGTCATATTTTTGTTCTAAGTATTGAGTTGTAATTTTTGAGTTGTAAGTAAATAAGAGTGTGATGATCTTCAATATTAGAGCATTGTCCCATGTGAGGAAAAAATAAAAGAGAGGCCAAAGAAGCCAAACAGAAAAAAATGAGAGAAAAAGAGAGAAGGGGCAATGTTACTATCCTTTTTTTCCACACTTGTGCTTCAAAGTAGCACCATGATCTTCATGATAGAGAGTCTCCTATGTTGTCACTTTCATATGCTAGTGGGAATTTTTCATTATAGAACTTGGCTTGTATATTCCAACAATGGGCTTCCTCAAATTGTCCTAGGTCTTCATGACCAAGCAAGTTGGATGCACACCCACTTAGTTTTCTTTTGAGCTTTCATAAACTTATAGCTCTAGTGCATCCGTTGCATGGCAATCCCTACTCACTCACATTGATATCTATTGATGGGCATCTCCATAGCCTGTTAATATGCCTAGTTGATGTGAGAATATCTCCCTCTTTTTCTCTTCTCCACAACCAGCATATTCTATTCCACTTATAGTGCTATGTCCATGGCTCACGCTCATGTATTGCGTGAAAGTTGAAAAGGTTTGAGAACACCAAAAGTATGAAACAATTGCTTGGCTTGTCATCGGGGTTGTGCATGATTTGAATACTTTGTGTGATGAAGATGGAGCATAGCCAGACTATATGATTTTGTAGGGATAAACTTTCTTTGGCCATGTTATTTTGAGAAGACATAATTGCCTTGTTAGTATGCTTGAAGTATTATTATTTTTATGTCAATATTAAACTTTTGTTTTGAATCTTATGGATCTAAACATTCATGCCACAATAAAGAAAATTACATGGATAAATATGTTAGGTAGCATTCCACATCAAAAATTCTGTTTTTATCATTTACCTACTCGAGGACGAGCAGGAATTGAGCTTGGGGATGCTTGATACGTCTCCAACATATCTATAATTTTTTATTGTTCCATGCTATTATATTATCTGTTTTGGATGTTTTATATGCATTAATATGCTATTTTATATTATTTTTGGGACTAACTTATTAGCCTAGAGCCCAGTGCCAGTTTCTATTTTTTCCTTGTTTTTGAGCTTCGCAGAAAAGGAATACCAAACGGAGTCCAAACGGAATAAAACATTCGCGATGATTTTTCTTGGACCAGAAGACACCTAGGAGACTTGGAGTGCAAGTCAGAAGAGCCACGAGGCGGCCACAAGGGGGAGGGCGCGCCCCCTGCCTTGTGGGCCCCTCGGTCACCCCCTGACCTAGATCTTCCTCCTATATATTCACATATATTCCCAAACCACCAGAAGCATCCATGAAAACACTTTTCCACCGCTGCAACCTTCTGTTCCCGTGAGATCCCATCTTGGGGCCTTTTCCGGCATCCTGCCGGAGGGGGATTCGATCACGGAGAGCTTCTACATCAACTCTATTGCCCTTCCGATGAAGCGTGAGTAGTTTACCTCAGACCTACGGGTCCATAGCTAGTAGCTAGATGGCTTCTTCTTTCTCTTTGGTTCTCAATACAATGTTCTCCTTGATGTTCTTGGAGATCTATCCGATGTAATCTTCTTTTGCGGTGTGTTTGTTAAGATCCGATGAATTGTGGATTTATGATCAGCTTATCTATGAATATTATTTGAATCCTCTCTAAATTCTTTTATGCATGATTCGATATCCTTGTAATTCTCTTCGAACTATCGGTTTGGTTTGGCCAACTAGATTGGTTTTTCTTGCAATGGGAGAAGTGCTTGGCTTTGGGTTCAATCTTGTGGTGTCCTCTCCCAGTGACAGTAGGGGTAGCGAGGCACGTATTGTATTGTTGCCATTGAGGATAAAAAGATGGGGTTTACATCATATTGCTTGAGTTTATTCCTTTACATCATGTCATCTTACTTAAAGCGTTACTCTGTTCTTCATGAACTTAATACTCTAGATGCAGGCAGGAGTCGGTCGATGTGTGGAGTAGTAGTAGTAGATGCAGGAAGGAGTCGGTCTACTTGACACGGACGTGATGTCTATATTTCATAATCATTGCCTTGGATATCACCATAACTTTGCGCTTTTCTATCAATTGCTCGACAGTAATTTGTTCACCCACCGTATTATTTGCTATCTTGAGAGAAGCCTCTAGTGAAACCTATGGCCCCTGGGTCTATTTTCCATCATATTACTTTCCGATCTACTATTTTGCAATCTTTTATTTTCAGATCTATAAACCAAAAACCCTAAAAATATATACTTTATCTTTTGTTTGTTTTATCTATCTCTATCAGATCTCACTTTTGCAAGTGACCGTGAAGGGATTGACAACCCATTTATCGCGCTGGGTGCAAGTGTTTGATTGTTTGTGTAGGTATTGGTGATTTGTGCGTTGTCTCCTACCGGATTGATACCTTGGTTCTCTAACTGAGGGAAATACTTATCTCTACTTTGCTGCATCACCATTTCCTGTTCAAGGGAAAAACCAACGCAAGATGAAGAAGTAGCACAGCCTAAGGTGCCCAAGAAGGTCTCCTCCAAGCCCCGAAAGGCCGTGGTGCCTTGGATCAAGGTGGTGGTGCCTGTGACCTCGACGTGAGTGCTCTCGTCAATTCCTTGTTTGTTTTTGCGCTGGCTCGGTTGTTGACCAAGTGCTTTCTAAATTTTGCAGCAATGACACCTCGACGACTTTAGCGGAACCGCACGTCCGCAAGCCTGGGCCGAATGACGCTGATGCGGCGGACGCTATCACTTCCAAATGTACGTTACGCTGACTGATTTGGATGGCCAAGCCTTTTCTGACAGAACTCTAATGATCTCCTTGGTTCGTAAACTCGTGTAGCCCCACCCGAGGTCGTCCAGCTGGACGATGACGAGAGGGTCGACCCGCCAAATGCAGATGCTATCCAGGAAGGAGCACCGAGTACCCACACGCCCATGCCAGACGCTTCCCCTCGCCGAGTTACCCACACCTCTCCGTCGAAGGTTGCTGCAAAGACTGTGAGGCCGAGTCCTCTGGCTCAGGGTGGCTCGGCGTCTGCGGTGGTGCTGCCTGCAGGGTCTACCCAAACCCCTGCGAGTGAAGCAGTGGTGGTTCTGGCCCCGAGGCCAACGCCTGCTGCTCCATCGACGCCAGCTACTTCTTTCTCCTTGTACCGTGCCTCTGAGGATCAGGTGGGTGATACGTCTCCAACGCATCTATAATTTATGGAGTATTCATGCCATGTTTACAACAATTTTATGTGGTTTTGGTATGATTTGATTAGAACTAACCCGGACTGACGCTGCTTTCGGCAAAACTACCATGGTGTCGTTTTTTTGTACAGAAATAAAAGTTCTCGGAATGGGCTGAAAATTTACGGTGATTTTTTATGGACCAAAAGAGACCCCCGAAGCACCAGAGCTGGGCCAGGAAGTGGACGAGGTGGCCACAAGCCGTCAGGGCGCGCCCTTATGGCTTGTGGGCCCCTCGGGCACCTCCTTGACATGATACCAACACCAAAAATTCTTATAAATACCCAAACCTCCGAAAAGAAACCTAGATTGGAAGTTCCACCGTCACAAGCCTCTGTAGCCACGAAAAATCAATCCAGGCCCTCTCCGGCACTCTGCCGGAGGGGGCCATCTTCACCGGAGGCCATGGAGGAGGAAGCCGAAGGGGGCCATCATCACCAAGGAGGACAAGGACCAGAGCGAGAACCTCTCCCCATCTAGGGGGAGGCCATGGAGGAGGAAGCACAAGGGGAGACTCTCCCCCCCCCCCCTCTCTCGGTGGCGCCGGAGTACCGCCGGGGGAACCATCGATGCGGTGATTGTCTTCATCAACATCACCTTCTTCATCACCGTCCTCATCTCTTTTAAGCGGTCCACTCTCCCGCACCCCGCTGTAATCCCGTACTTGAACATGGTGCTTTATGCCACATATTATGATCCAATGATGTGTTTCCATCCTATGATGTTTTGAGTAGATTTCTTTTGTCTTTTGGGTTGATTGATGATCTAGATTGGTTTGAGTTGTATGTTTTATTTTGGTGCTATCCTATGGTGCCTTCTGTGCCACGCACACGTGAAGGATTCCCGCTGTAGGGTGTTGCAATACGTTCATGATTCACTTATAGTGGGTTGCTAGAGTGACAGAAGCTTAAACCCGAGTAAGGGGGTTGTTGCGTATGGGATAAAGGGGACTTGATACTTTAATGTTATGGTTGGGTTTTACCATAATGATCTTCAGTAGTTGCAGATGCTTGCTAGAGTTCCAATCATAAGTGCATATGATCAAAGTAGAGAAAGTATGTTAGCTTATGCCTCTCCCTCATATAAAATTGCAATAATGATTACCGATCTTGTTAACGATTGCCTTGGACAATTCCACACACCGTTCCATCATTATTCCACACTCGCTATTTGTAATATATTATAACTTTATGTTAATGGCACCTATTTTTATATTTTATCTCTCCGATATCATGCAAAGCTATCCTCTTTATACCCACAACGTAGTTTTATTTCTGATTTCTAGATGAAAGCAAACGCTCGGTGTACGTAGAGTTGTATCGGTGGCATATAGGACATGAGAGAATATTGATCTTACCTTTAGCTCCTTGTGGGTTCGAAACTCTACTTATCACTTCCATCTTTGGAAATTGCTACGATGATTCCTTGCACTTTGGGATTATCAAGCTCTTTTCTGGCGTTGTTGCCTAATTTTTTTTTTCAAAAAGAGAAGTGATTGGAAGGTTGTGCATTGGAGAAGTGAAGGTCGAGCTTGAACACTTGTGTTCATGCTCATGGAAACAATGTATAATTTTTCATGGAAGTTTCTCAAAAATAATTATCCCCTTGTATATATCCATTGATTATAAAAATAATGTGCCTAGATTTGCCTTTAGGATGTTTAAATTGCTTGTTTGGTATGTGCGGTGCAAAAACAGAAACTTTTTCTGTAGTGCGTGAATTTACATTTTTTACTGGAAAGTGAAAAAATCCTGAAATTTTTACACAGTACTGATATGAAAATTCTTTATTTTTTCCTAATTTTTCAGAATTATTTGAGTTACAGAAGTATAATAAATTTCCAGATTGCTACAGACTGTCCTGTTTTTGACAGATTCTATTTTCTATGTGTTGTTCACTAATTTTGATGAATCTATGGGTTGTATCGGGGGTATGAACCATGGTAAAGTTGGAATACAGTAGATATAATGCTAATATGAAAATGGAATGAGTTTACAACAGTACCTAAAGGTAGTGATTTGCTTTATTATACTAACGGATTTCACGAGGGTTTTGTTAAGTTTTGTGCGGATGAAGTGTTCGAAGATCGCGGAGGTATCGATATAAGAAGAATACGGAGAGACAAGAGTTCAATCTTGGGGATGCCCAAGGAACCCCAAGTAAATATTTCAAGGACATTCAAGCATCTAAGCTTGGGGATGCCCCGGAAGGCATCCCATCTTTATTATACTAACGGATCTCATGAGGGTTTTGTTAAGTTTTGTGTGGATGAAGTGTTCGAAGATCGCGGAGGTATGGATATAAGAAGAATACAGAGAGACAAGAGTTCAAGCTTGGGGATGCCCAAGGCACCCCAAGTAAATAGTTCAAGGACATTCTAGCATCTAAGCTTGGGGATGCCCTGGAAGGCATCCCATCTTTATTATACTAAAGGATTTCACGAGGGTTTTGTTAAGTTTTGTGTGGATGAAGTGTTCGAAGATCGCAGAGGTATCGATATAAGAAGAATACGGAGAGACAAGAGTTCAATCTTGGGGATGCCCAAGGAACCCCAAGTAAATATTTCAAGGAGATTCAAGCATCTAAGCTTGGGGATGCCCCAGAAGGCATCCCATCTTTATTATTCTAACGGATCTCATGACGGTTTTGTTAAGTTTTTTGTGGATGAAGTGTTCGAAGATCGCGGAGGTATCAATATAAGAAGAATACGGAGAGACAAGAGTTCAAGCTTGGGGATGCCCAAGGCACCCCAAGTAAATATTTCAAGGAGATTCAAGCATCTAAGCTTGGGGATGCCCCGGAAGTCATCCCATCTTGATTCTTCAACAATTATCGGTATACCTCGGTTTTGTTTTGTTCACATGATATGCATCTTTTGTGTTTATTTTTATTTTCTTTTCTTTTATGCACCATGATAGTATGATATAGTCCTTCATTGATTTATAGAATGCTTCATGCGCTTCACTTAAATCTTTTGAGTATGGCTTTATAGAATGCTCTTTGTGCTTCACTTAAATCTTTTGAGTATGGCTTTATAGAATGCTTCGTGTGCTTCACTTATATATTTTGAGCTTGGATATTGGTCAATATATATTAATTGTAGAATTACCTATGAACTTCACTTATATCTTTTAGAGTATGAATAAAATTATCATCGAAATTGGGCTTGGAAGAGTATCATTAAAATATCACTGCTTAGCTAAAAAGCTTTAAAGAGAAGTTCTTGTTTAGAGACAACCTAATATTTATCCTTACTGTTTTTGTGTGTTCAAATGATTAAGCTACTGTATTAATCATGTTTTATAGTTTTTGTTTCAATAAAGTGCCAAGTAAAGCCTTTGGGATATTGTGGTTGATAGTTGATTTGATTTTGTGCAAAAACAGAAACTTTTGCTTCCAGTAGAAGAATTTTATATATTCACTGGAACAAGGAAAAACTCTTAATTTTTTTGCAGAGGATTTATGTACAAATTTTCTACGTTTTCCTGATTTTTCATAATTATTAGTGTTAAATAAGTCTGAGAACAATTCAGATCATCGCAGACTGTTCTGTTTTTGGCAGATTCTGTTTTCAATGCATAGTTGCTTGTTTTAGTGTTTCCATAGCCTATATTAAGTTATATAAATTGTGGAAATGATAGAGTACAGTAGGCATTACGTGGAAAAAATTATGAATCTTGTCTTGACAGTACCCAAGTGAATGATTTGTTTTATTATACTAACGAAGCTCATGAGTTTCCTGTTGAGTTTTGTGTGATTGAAGTTTTCATGTTTTGGGTGAGGTGTGGATATGAGGAGAATAAGGAGTGGAAAGACGCTAAGATTGGGGATTCCCAAGGCACCCCAAGGTAATATTCAAGGAAGACTCAAGCGCCTAAGCTTGGGGATGCCCCGGAAGGCATCCCCTCTTTCGTCTTCAAAACTATCGGTATACCTTACTTGGAGCTATATTTTTATTCGTCACATGATATGTGTTTTGCTTGGAGCGTATTTTCATTTTGCTAGCTATTTAAATAAAATCATTGGATCTGAAATCTTGAATGAGAGAGAGAGTCATCACATGGCTATTTAACTATTTGACTACTCATTGATCTTCACTTATAACTTTTGGAGTGGTTTTGTCATTTACTCTCGTGCTTCACTTATATCTTATGAGTAAATGGTTGAATGAATTTAATATCATAAATCTGAAATTATATATGTTTCATATGCTTGTCCCATGGGGAGTAATGACTTCACATATAAGAAGTATAGGTGGTAAAATTTATTGAAAGTTAGCAAACACCGCATTGGTCACTTGAACAATTCATGAAAGAATATTGAAGGAAGAGAGTTTTCACATATAAATATACTATCTTGGAAATCTTCTATGATTGTGAGCCCCATTAATTATTTTCAAACTTGAGCAAATTAGTTGAAGTTGGACAAGGAAGACAACACAATGAGTTATGTTTGGGTATATTTGTATAGAAGTTATATTGTTATGGATCCTCCAACATGTGGTGCTTGCTTAGGATCTTTTGCTAGCCAGAAATTTGTACTAAGTAGAGATACTACTTGTGCATCCAAAAACCCTTAAACCCCGTTTCTTGCCATGAGTGTCCACCATATTTGCCTATGGATTGAATAAGATCCTTCAAGTAAGTTGTCATCGGTGCATAAAGCAATAAAAATTGCTCTTACATATGTTTGATATTTTAATGTAAAGGAAAATAAGCATTGTACGAACTTGTGATGGTAAAGAAAATAAAAGCGACGGACTACATAATAAAGGTTGCTATCACAAAGGGCAATACAACGTGACGTTCCTTTGCATTAAGGGTTTGCACATCCAAAATTAAAAAGCGCATGACAACCCCTGCTTCCCTCTGCGAAGGGCCTATCTTTTACTTTCGTGTATTTACTTTTACGCAAGAGTCAATAGTATTCCTTCTTATTTCAACCTCAACTATTCTTTAGATGTTAAGCATCATATGGTGGGGAAAGATCCAAGCATATATGGCCATTCAAATATATTTGATCATGAGTTATTATTGTTGACAATTATCTATATGGTAAATAAGTTGGGAGGTGAAGCATTAAGCCCCTATCTTTCTCTGTGTTCGACGGATGCTATTTGTTCTAAAAATATGCTTTGAGTGTTAGCAATCATGAAAGACTATATGATAGTTGAGTATGTGGAATTTGCTAAATCAAAGCTCTTACATAGACTCTTCCTAAAAATAAGATGAATTGCAATTGTTTGATGACTAAGAACATGGTTTGTTCTTTTTCAAGAAACTTCATGGTCTATACTTTAACATGTGAATAGCTTGTTACTTGATCATGAGAAGTTTTATGAGATGAGCTACTGTTTATGACATATAATAATGCTATAAAAAGTGATTGGATTTTTTTTATCAAACTTGTGCACTTGCTAGCATTCTAACTTCATAAATTATTTCTTTTATCATTTACCTACTCGAGGACGAGCAAGAATTAAGCTTGGGGATGCTGATACGTCTCCAACGTATCTATAATTTATGAAGTATAAATATTTATTACAACAATTTTATATGGTTTTGGTATGATTTGATTAGAACTAACCCGGACTGACGCTGTTTTCAGCAGAACTACCGTGGTGTCATTTTTTTTTTCGGAAATAAATGTTCTCGGAATGGGCTGAAAATTTACGGTGATTTTTTATGGACCAAAAGAGACCCCCGAAGCACTGGAGCTGGGCCAGGAAGTGGACGAGGTGGCCACAAGCCGCCAGGGCGCGCCCTGGGGGGGGGGGAGGGGGGTAGGGCGTGCCCCTACGGCTTGTGGGTCCCTCGGGCACCTCCTTGACGTGAGACCGACGCCAAAAAATCTTATAAATACCCAAACCTCCGAAAAGAAACCTAGAACGGAAGTTCCGCCGACGCAAGCCTCTGTAACCACCAAAAATCAATCTAGGCCCTCTCCGGCACTCTGCCGGAGGGGGCCATCATCACCGGAGGCCATGGAGGAAGAAGCCGGAGTGGCCCATCATCACCATGGAGGCCAAGGACCAGAGGGAGAACCTCTCCCCATCTAGGGGGGGAGGCCATGGAGGAGGAAGCACAAGGGGGAGACTCTCCCCCCTCTCTCTCGGTGGCGCCGGAGTGCCGCCGGGGGAACCATCGCCGCGGTGATTGTCTTCATCAACATCACCTTCTTCATCACTGTCCTCATCTCTTTTAAGCGGTCCACTCTCCTGCACCCCGCTGTAATCCCCTACTTGAACATGGTGCTTTATGCCACATATTATGATTCAATGATGTGTTGCCATCCTATGATGTTTTGAGTAGATTTCTTTTGTCTTTTGGGTTGATTGATGATCTAGATTGGTTTGAGGTATATGTTTTATTTTGGTGCTGTCCTATGGTGCCTTCCGTGCCGCACACACGTGAAGGATTCCCGCTGTAGGGTGTTGCAATACATTCATGATTCGCTTATAGTGGGTTGCTAGAGTGACATAAGCTTAAACCCGAGTAAGGGGGTTGTTGCATATGGGATAAAGGGGACTTGATACTTTAATGCTATGGTTGGATTTTACCTTAATGATCTTTAGTAATTGCGGATGCTTGCTAGAGTTCCAATCATAAGTGCACATGATCCAAGTAGAGAAAGTATGTTAGCTTATGCCTCTCCCGCATATAAAATTGCAATAATGATTACCGATCTTGTTAATGATTGCCTAGGACAATTCCACACACCGTTCCATCATTATTCCACACTCGCTATTTGTAATATATTATAATATATTCTAACTTTATGTTAACAGCACCTATTTTTATATTTTAGCTCTCCGATATCATGCAAAGCTATCCTCTTTATACCCACAACGTAGTTTTATTTCTCGATTCCAGATGAAAGCAAACGCTCGGCGTACGTAGAGTTGTATCGGTGGCAGATAAGACTTGCGAGAATATTGATCTTACCTTTAGCTCCTTGTGGGTTCGACACTCCATACTTATCACTTCCATCTTTGGAAATTGCTACGATGATTCCTTGCACTTTGGGATTATCAAGCTCTTTTCTGGCGCAGTTGCTGGGGAGCAATAGCGTGGGGTTGATATTCTCGTGTGTGCTTGTTTGCTTTCTTCACTAAGTAGATTTTGTTTTCCCTTTTGATTTTGATTTCTTTAGTTGTGGGTGAAACAAAAAAAAATAAAAGAATGCAAAATACAAAAAAATTACTTGCCTCTTATGCCTAAAAACTTTTTCAAAAAGAGAAGTGATTGGAAGGTTGTGCATTGGAGAAGTGAGGGTCGACCTTGAACACTTGTGTTCATGCTCATGGAAACAATGTATAATTTTTCATGGAAGTTTCTCAAAAATAATTATCCCCTTGTATATATCCATTGTATTATAAAAATAATGTGCCTAGATTTGCCTTTAGGATGTTTAGATTGCTTGTTTGGTATGTGCGGTGCAAAAACAGAAACTTTTGCTGTAGTACGTGAATTACATTTTTTACTGAAATGTGCAAAAATCCTGAAATTTTTAAACATTACTTCTATGCAAATTATTTATTTTTTCCTAATTTTTTAGAAGTTTTAGAGTTACAGAAGTATACGAAATTTCCAGATTGCTATAGACTGTCCTGTTTTTGACAGATTCTGTTTTCTATGTGTTGTTCACTTATTTTGATGAATCAATGGGTTGTATCGGGGGGTATGAACCATGGTAAAGTTGGAATACAGTAGATATAATGCTAATATGAAAATGGAATGAGTTTACAACAGTACCTAAAGGTAGTGATTTGCTTTATTATACTAACGGATCTCATGAGGGTTTTGTTAAGTTTTGTGTGGATGAAATGTTCGAAGATCGCGGAGGTATCGATATAAGAAGAATACGGAGAGACAAGAGTTCAATCTTGGGGATGCCCAAGGCACCCCAATTAAATATTGCAAGGAGATTCAAGCATCTAAGCTTGGGGATGCCCCGGAAGGCATCCCATCTTTATTATACTAACAGATCTCACGAGGGTTTTGTTAAGTTTTGTGTGGATGAAGTGTTCGAAGATCACGGAGGTATCGATATAAGAAGAATACGGAGATACAAGAGTTCAATATTGGGGATGCCCAAGGCACTCCAAGTAAATATTTCAAGGAGATTGAAGCATCTAAGCTTGGGGATGCCCCGGAAGGCATCCCATCTTTATTCTTCAACAATTATCGGTATACCTCGGTTTTTGTTTTGTTCACATGATATGCATCTTTTGTGTTTATTTTAATTTTATTTTCCTTTATGCACCATGATAGTATGATATATTCCTTCATTGATTTATAGAATGCTTCATGCGCTTCACTTAAATCTTTTGAGTATGGCTTTATAGAATGCTCTTTGTGCTTCACTTAAATCTTTTGAGTATGGCTTTATAGAATGCTTCGTGTGCTTCACTTATATATTTTGAGCCTGGATATTGGTCAATATATATTAATTGTAGAATGCTCTATGAACTTCACTTATATCTTTTAGAGTATGAATAAAATTATCATCGAAATTGGGCTTGGAAGAGTATCATTAAAATATCACTGCTTAGCTAAAAAGCTTTAAAGAAAAGTTCTTGTTTAGAGACAACCTAATATTTATCCTTACTGTTTTTGTGTGTTCACATGATTAAGCTACTGTAGTAACCATGTTTTATAGTTTTTGTTTCAATAAAGTGCCAAGTAAATCCTTTGGGATAGTGTGGTTGATACTTGATTTGATTCTGTGCAAAAACAGAAACTTTTGCGTCTAGTAGCAGAATTTGAAAAATTCACTGGAACGTGGAAAAACTCTTAATTTTTTCATAGGATTGTTATACAAATTTTCTACGTTGTCCTAATTTTTCAGAACTATTAGTGTTAAAAAAGTATGAGAACAATTAAGATCTTTGCAGACTATTCTGTTTTTGACAAATTCTGTTTTCAATGCATAGTTTGCTTATTTTAGTGTTTCCATAGCCTATATTAAGTGATATAAATTGTGGAAATGATAGAGTACAATAGGAATTATTTGGAAACAATTATGAATACTGTCTTGACAGTACCCAAGTGAATGATTTGTTTTATTATACTAACGGAGCTCATGAGTTTTCTGTTGAGTTTTGTGTGATTGAAGTTTTCAAGTTTTGGGTGAGGTGTCGATATGAGGAGAATAAGGAGTGTTAAGACACTAAGCTTGGGGATGCCCAAGGCACCCCAAGGTAATATTCAAGGAAGACTCAAGCGCCTAAGCTTGGGGATGCCCCGGAAGGCATCCCCTCTTTCATCTTCAAAACTATCGGTATACCTTACTCGTAGCTATATTTTTATTCGTCACATGATATGTGTTTTGCTTGGAGCGTATTTTCATTTTGCTAGCTATTTAAATAAAATCATTGGATCTGAAATCTTGAATGAGAGAGAGTCATCACATGGCTATTTAACTATTTGACTACTCATTGATCTTCACTTATAACTTTTGGAGTAGTTTTATCATTTACTCTCAGTGAGAAGCTCTCCGGTAAGTTCTTCCTCAGCCGAGTGAATCCCATATGCGACCAAATCTTTCTCAGTCATTCGCTCACACACTGTCTTCCTCCAACGAAAGCATTGCTATAACAAGGAAATGGAGCTGCAGAGGATAGAAAGGGACCTGGACCCTACTCCATCACTCGTCGCTGACAAAGCAGCACTTGCCATCCTTCGGCTTGAAGATCGCCTGGAGAATGCGTTGGGCTATATCACTCGGACGAGAGGCGCTGCGGGTCGGATTGATGTGGAGCTACAGCCGGGTGAAGAGACTCGGAAGGACCTGGAGTCGGTGATGACGAGGCTAAATGAGGTCCCTGCTCGGGTGAAAGCTTGGAAGAAGTCTGCCGCTCGAAGTGGAGCTGATGTGGCGCTATCACTCGTCCGTGTTCATTACAAGAACGTGGACGAGGAGGAGCTGAAGAACCTCCGAGTGGTGAACAAGAAGAACCTCAAGTTTGAGGATTTCATGGAGACCTTCGCCGAAGCTGCCACTTGCATCGCTGACGGGATTGATCTGGAGACCTTCGTTGACCCAGCTAGCCCTCTGCCTGAGGCTTAAAAAACACTTGATTGAATTTGCCCCGGAATGCCGGGTGGTTGATGTAATGAAATACTCTGCTGAGCCTTGGGCTCATTTTATCTCGGAGACATTCGAACGGATCGAATCCTTAATTTGAAACCTTTTGCGCTTCTTTGAGAGTTTATTTGCTTTCTATGCTTTTGTTTGGCTTATGCAAAATCTGGTTCGCAACTAAGCCCCCGAATGTGGAGCCGATCCTCACTAGGATTGTTTTTAACTTAGGCGAAAACGGGTTCGCAGCTAAGCCCCCGAATGTGGAGCAGGTCCTCACTTGGATTGTTTTTTAACTTAGGCGAAAGCTAGTTCGCAGCTAAGCCCCCGAGTGTGGAGCAGGTCCTCACTCGGATTGTTTTTTAACTTAGGCAAAAGCTGGTTCATAGCTAAGCCTCGAGTGTGGAGCAGGTCCTCACTCGGATTGTTTTTTAACTTAGGCGAAAACTGGTTCACAGCTAAGCTTTCTCCTCTCGTCACCCACTGGAGGTGTGTTAGTTTCCGAATGCGATTAGTCACCTGAGTGAAACACGACCGTAGGTCGAACTAGACGATATATGGGAAAAGTAAGACTTTTATTCATCTAAGTTCATTCAGACTAACTATTACAAGGGAGAAATTTTATTCTAGGTATAAAACTTGCGGAGCAAATCTGTGTCCCAAGCTCTGGGCTCTTCAATTCCTTTGGTGAAGTTGTACAGCCTATATGCTCCATTGTGCAAGACCTTGGATATGGCGAATGGTCCCTCCCAGGGGTGGTGCCAGCTTGTGAGGTTTCTGTTGGTCCACTCGGAGGACCAGGTCTCCTTCCTGGAAGGCACGTCCTCTGACGTGTCTATCGTGATAGCGACGCAAGTCTTGTTGGTAGAATGTCGATCTTATAAGTGCTAGCTCACGTTCTTCCTCCAAAAGGTCAAGGCCATCCTGCCTTGCTTCCTCGGCTTCGGCTTCCGAGTAAAGATCCACTCGGGGAGAGTTGTGGAGCAGATCACTCGGCAAGACCGCTTCTGACCCGCACACCATAAAGAATGGGGTGAGGTTCGTGGATCGGGTTGGAGTCGTTCGCAGGCCCCAGAGGACCGATGGCAACTCGATCTCCCAGGCTCTTACTGCGTGGGTTAGATCACGCATGAGTCGAGGCTTCAATCCTTGAAGTATGAGCCCATTTGCTCTCTCAACTTGCCCATTCGACTGCGGGTGCGCCACGGAGGTGTAATCGACCCGAGTGCCCTGGGTGTAACAAAACTCACAGAACTCATCCGAGTCGAAGTTGGACCCGTTATCGGTGATGATGCTGTGCGAGACTCCGAATCTGAAGATAATCTCTCTGATGAATTGAATTGCAGTGGTTGAATCCAGCTTCTTTATGGGCTTGGCCTCGATCCACTTGGTGAACTTGTCTACCGCTACTAGCAGGTGCGTGAAGCCACTCGCTCCGGTCCGAAGAGGTCCGACCATGTCGTGTCCCCAGACGGAGAATGGCCAAGTGAGGGGGGTAGTCTTCAGGGCGGATGTTGGCTGGTGCGACTGGTTTGCGTAGAACTAGCACCCGGCGCATTGATCCACTATGTCTCGGGCGGCCTCATTGGCTCAGGGCCAATAGAATCCGGCCCTGAACGCTTTGGCGACCAAGGTCCGAGAGGACGCATGATGCCCACATGTTCCCGAGTGAATCTTTTGAAGTATTTGTTGCCCTTCCTCCGGGGATATGTGCTACTTCTTGAGCTTGCGTTGGTTTTTCCCTTAAAGAGAAAAGGGTGATGCAGCAAAGTAGAGATAAGTATTTCCCTCAGTTAGAGAACCAAGGTATCAATCCAGTAGGAGGTACAAGCAAGTCTCCAATCTATGCACCTGCACAAACAATCAAACACTTACACCCAACGCGATAAAGGGGTTGTCAATCCCTTCACGGTCAATTGCAAGGATGAGATCTGATAGAGATGGATATAAAAGATTTCTAAAACATAAAACAAAGTAAAAACAAATAAATTGCAGCAAGGTATTTTTGGGTTTTTTGGTTTATAGATCTGAAAATATAAGATGGAAAATAGACCCGGGGGCCATAGGTTTCACTAGAGGCTTCTCTCTTGAAAGAAAATAACAAGGTGGGTGAACAAATTACTGTCGAGCAATGATACGTCTTCAACGTATCTACTTTTCCTAACGCTTTTCCTCTTGTTTTGGACTCTAATTTGCATGATTTGAATGAAACTAACCCCGGACTGACGCTGTTTTTAGCAGAACTACCATGGTGTTGTTTTTGTGCAGAAATAAAAGTTCTCGGAATGGAACGAAACTTTGCGAGGATTTTTATACAAAATAAGAGAATTTTCGGAGCCAAGAGCCACCTGAGGGGGGCACCTGGGTGGGCACAACCCACCAGGGCGCGACTGCCCCCCCCCCCCCAGACGTGCCCAGGTGGGTTGTCCGCACCTGGTGGCCCCGCAGACCCTGAAACCGACGCTATAAAATCCTATTTTTCCAAAAAAAGAAGGAGAAAGAATTATCATGTTTCACGAGACAAAGCCTCCGCTGTCTCTTGTTCTTCATCGGGAGGCCAGATCTGGAGTCCGTTTGGGGCTTCAGAGAGGGGGATCTTCGATCTTCGTCATCACCAACCCTTCTCCATTGCCAATTCCATGATGCTCCCCACCGGGAGGGAGTAATTCCTTCGTAGGCTCGCTGGTCGGTGAGGAGTTGGATGAGATTCATCATGTAATCGAGTTAGTTTTGTTAGGGCTTGATCCCTAGTATCCATTATGTTCTGAGATTGATGTTGCTATGACTTTGCCATGCTTAATGTTTGTCACTTTGGGCCCGGGTGCCATGATTTCTGATCTGAACCGTTTATGTTATCACCATTATATCTATGTTCTAGATCCGATCTTGCAAGTTATAGTCACCTACTACCTGTTATGATCCGGCAACCCCAGAGTGACAATAGTCGGGACCACTCCCGGTGATGACCGTAGTTTGAGGAGTTCATGTATTCACCGTGTGTTAATGCTTTGTTCCGGTTCTCTATTAAAAGGAAGGCTTAATATCCCTTAGTTTCCAATATGGACCCTGCTGCCACGGGAGGGTAGGACAAAAGATGTCATGCAAGTTCTTTCCATAAGCACGTATGACTATTTACGGAATACATGCCTACATTATATTTATGAACTGGAGCTAGTGCCGTATCGCCCTAGGTTATAACTGTCTCATGATGAATATCATCCAAAAAATTACCGATCCAATGCCTACGATTTTCCTACATATTGATCTTGCTAAGTTACTACTGCTGCTGTTACTATTGCACTTGCTACGAAACTAATGCTATCATTGTTACCGTTACTGTTGCTACTACTACTATCAAAACTATCATACTACTTTGCTACTGATCACTTTGCTGCAGATAATTACTCCAGGTGTGGTTGAATTGACAACTCAGCTGCTAATACTTACAAATATTCTTTGGCTCCCCTTGTGTCGAATCTATAAATTTGGGTTGAATACTCTACCCTCGAAAACTATTGCGATCCCCTATACTTGTGGGTTATCAAGACCTTTTTCTGGCGCCGTTGCCGGGGAGCATAGCTATATTTGTTGAGTCACTTGGGATTATTATCAATTATTCACTATGAAGAATCTGAAGGATGCTAAGACTAAGATTTTTCCCTCTAAGACGAGGGGAGGTAAGGAACTGCCATCTAGCTCCACTTTAGATTCACCTTCTGTTATAAGTAAACTTGCAACACCACCACATGCTATTAATTCTGATATGTCACAAGTTATTGATGATGCTACTTCTGCTATGAATGCTTATGATGATGCTAGTACCTTGCTTGATGATGATGTGCCATTAGGTGAATTTCTTGATGAATAAATTGCTAGAGTAAGACAACATGATGTTGTTGAATCTGATGATGAGCTTGAAACTGAAAATCTTGAAACACCCACTAGAACTAGCCCTCCTAGATATGAATTGCCTAAGGTACCGGAAGGTTATGTTATGAATGAGGAGACAACTAGAGATATTCTTGCTTGTAAGGATAGAGATGATCTAGAGAAATTATTATGCAAGTATAAAGAAAAATCACTGAATGCTAGAATGCAATATGATCCTAAGTTTGCTACCTCACCTATCTTTATTGATGATAAGGATTATGAATTCTCTGTCGACCCAGAGTTAATTACTTTGGTTGAATCTAATCCTTTCCATGGTTATGAAACTGAGACTGTTGTGGCACATCTTACTAAGTTGAATGACATAGCCACCCTTTTTACTCATGATGAGAAAACTCGCTATTACTATATTCTCAAATTATTTCCGTTCTCATTAAAGGGTGATGCTAAAGCTTGGTACAATACTCTTGCTCCTGGTTGTGTGCGTAGTCCCCAGGATATGATATATTACTTCTTTGAAAAATATTTTCCTGCTCATAAGAAACAAGCTGCCTTACAGGAAATATTTAACTTTGTGCAAATTGAAGAAGAGAGTCTCCCACAAGCTTGGGGAAGGCTTTGCCAGTTACTTAATGCTTTGCCTGATCATCCTCTTAAGAAAAATGAATACTTGATATCTTCTATAATGGACTAACCGATGCTTCTAGGGACTTCCTAGATAGTTGTGCTGGTTGTGTTTTCAGGGAACGAACTATTGGACAAGCCGAAGAACTATTGAATAACATATTGAAAAATTATGATGATTGGACTCCTCCTAAAACACCGCCTAAACCCACTCCGAAGAAGAGGGGTATCCTATATCTCAGTCCTGAAGATATGCAAGAGGCAAAGAAATCTATGAAGGAAAAGGGTATTAAAGCTGAGGATGTTAAAAATTTACCTCCTATTGAAGAAATACATGGGCTTGATACACCACCACCACCTGCGGTGGTAGAGGTAAACTCTCTAATGAAATTCAATGATAATGATAATCCTCACAATATGCACCCTAGCCAATGCCTTTATGAGTTTGAAAACTATATTAGAAAACAAGATCACTTCAATGCAAATGTTATGAAACAATTAAAATACAATTCTGACATGATTGCTCGCTTGAGTGACTTGTTATTTAGAATCTCAAATGATGTTAGAGGTGTGGGAAAGCATGCTTCTATGGTACAAATCCAGTTAGAACAAGTTGCTAAATCTCAAAGAGAATTGCTTGATGAAATGAATAACAACATACTCCCTCTGTAAACTAATATAAGAGTGTTTAGATCACTATTTTAGTGATCTAAACGCTCTTATATTAGTTTACGGAGGGAGTACATGACTTTGCTGTTAGAGTTGCAACTAGAGGAGGTAAAATGACTCAGGAACCACTTTATCCTAAGGGACACCCAAAAAGAATTGAACAGGATTCACAAAGGAACAACACCACTACACCTGGTCCTTCTAAAAAGAAAAAGAAAAAGAAAAATGATAGGACTTTGCATGCCTCTAGTGAACCTGAAGTAGAGAAACCTCCTGATAATGATAATGATGTTTCTATCTCTGATGCTGAAACTCAATCTGGTAGTGAACACTCACCTTCTAATAATGAAAAAGATAATGATGAGGTTCATGAAGAAACTCAAACAAATAATAAAGAACCAAACAATGATGTTGAGAAAGAACCAGCTGTTGATCTTGATAACCCACAACCCAAAAATGCAAGATATGATAAAAGAGACTTTGTTGCTAGAAAACATAGTAAGGAAAGAGAACCGTGGGTTCAAAAATCTATGCCCTTTCCACCTAAGTCAACTAAAAAGAAAGATGATGAAGAGTTTGAACGCTTTGCTGAAATGCTGAGGCCAGTCTTTTTGCGTACTCGCTTGACTGATATCTTGAAAATTCCTCCTTATGCAAAGTACATGAAGGACATCATCACTAATAAGAGAAAAATACCGGAAGCTGAAATCTCCACCATGCTTGCTAATTACACTTTTAAGGATGGAGTACCTAAAAAACTTGGAGATCCAGGAATACCAACTATACCTTGCTCCATCAAAAAGAATTATGTGAAAACTGCTTTATGTGATTTGGGAGCTGGTGTTAGTGTTATGCCTTTCTCTTTATATAAAAGACTTGATTTGAATAAATTCACACCTACTGAAATATCTTTGCAAATGGCTGACAAATCAACTACCATACCTATCGGTATTTGTGAGGATGTGCCCGTTGTTGTTGCTAATGTTACTATTTTGACTGACTTTGTTATACTTGAGATGCCCGAGGACGACAACATGTCGATTATCCTTGGTAGACCCTTCTTGAATACTGCAGGGGCTGTTATTGATTGCAATAAAAGCAAGGCCACTTTTCATATCAATGGTAATGAGCATACGGTGCACTTTCCGAAGAAACGATTCCAAGTGAATGGTATTAATGTTATTGAAAAATCTCCGACAATCACTATTGGAAGTTTTCAACTACCTCTACCTACTACCAAAAAGAAATATGAAATGCTTATTGTTGGGGACATTCATATCCCCGTTGAGGTAACTTAGTGATTTACGAAAGTTCTTCGGTTTCATGCTAATCAAAAGTGGTTGTTAATAAGACTTGATCAACCTTATTAATGGATCATTTTTGAGAGGTATGAAGTTGATGAATTTAGTGAGCACTACCTTCTGTCCCTACCTTTTATTTTCTATTCCTATTACTTAAATAAAATAAAATGCCATGTTTTGTCTGTTTTCTGATTTTTCCCGTGTAATAAAAAATGACCCAAAAATAAAACTTCTCAGAATGCCCTGAAAATTTAATATGATTTTTTTCTAAATATTTAAGAATTTCTGGTGCAAATAATATCAGAGGGAGGTGCACCAGGTGGGCACAACCCACCTGGGCGCGCCAGGACCCCCAAGCGCGCCCTGGTGGGTTGTGTTCCCCACGTGGGCCCCCTCACTTATCTCTTCATCCCACATCTTCACCTACTTCCAGAAAAAATTCACCATTGCTCTTGCTCTCGTGTTCTTGCTCTCAAACCCACGCATTTTGATCTCTTTGCTCGAAGCTTTGTTTTCGAAACTGTTTTGGGGGATTGTTGCTTGGTATGTGACTCCTCCGTGTGTCCAATTAGTTTTTGCTTTAGTTGTTTATATTTTGAATAATTAGCTACTCTTGGTGCTGCTGTAGATGAGCTTGCATGTTGAATTCTTAGAGTTTTAAGTAGTTTGAATGCTTGCTATGGCCTCTATGCTTCCCTATGAGTAGTTGCTATCAATCTTGTTAAGTTTTGTTGAGAAAAATTTTGTGGACTAAAAATTTCAGAATTTTGCTCATAGGAAAAACATGAGTATCTTTAGGAAGTTTGCTTCCAAGAAGAACTCCAAGGGAGTAATTGGGGAGTCATCTGACAGTGATCTTCGCACCCAGAGATTGGCGGAGTTACGGCTGTGCAAATGGCTGCATACCCCGTTCATGGAAGGGGCCGGAATCCTCCAAGAGTTTGCACAATATGCTGCTAATGCCAGCCTCACCGACTTCATCACAGCTGAATGCGAACAGTATCATCTCCTCACAAATTCCTTTGTGCAAAGTTTTACTTTCCTTCCTAAGAATAATTCCCTGAAGTGCAGTTTAATTTATACGCTCAACCCCATCAGATACCGCTTACTGAATTTTGAGAAATATGCTTGCTTCCTTCTGATGGTGGGTTGGTAGAGCCTAGGCCTGCAGAGTTTGAAGGTTTCTACCGTACTTTGTCTGTGGGGGACGAGAGAGGAGTGTCGAGTGTCCCCGCCACTAGCTTGCAATTTCCTGCTGTTCATTATTTTCTCTTTTCATTGCAAAGTGCTTGCTTGCTAGAGAGAAGGTGGGTGCACTCAGTGCCCCAGACCTTGCTGTTTCACGTCGTGCACTGGAAGGCGACAACATTTATAGCTTGGGAGCTATTGTGGCACGCCGCCTCCACATTAATAAATCCAAGGGTAAAATACATGGTGGTATTTACGCTACTCGCCTGGCAGCTCACTTTAATGTTCAGATACGCCAGCATGATTACCCTTTGCCCAAGGTTCACCTAGATCGCGCTGCTATGGAATACCATCAGTTTATTGCTGTCGATTATCCTGACATTCCTCTTCCTTATAATCTAGTTTTTAGTGTGAAAACTCATGATATTATTCCACTGCCTGCACCTGCTTTGTTTGATCCCATTGCCAGGGGTGGATACAGGATTATGCCTGCGGACATCATCGCTTACCGGAACAACCAGGCTGCGGCACAGGAGGAGCCTCAGCAGTGGGACCCTCAGGTGCCTGCACCTCAGCACTTCAACATAGGATCTCATGGCTTCTACGACTGGTGATTACCAAGTTAGGCCAAAAGCCTAAGCTTGGGGGAGCACGTATTTCCAACGACATTACATTCATGTTTACACATTTCATTTCAGTTGTCGGTGTCCACACTTTTTCATTGTATTATCCATGTTAGAATTATTTTCTTGCTTTCTTCTTGTGTGTTTGAAAAACTTTGAGAAAATACAAAAATATGTTTCTTGCTTCTTTTTGATTTTTCTTCCTAGTTTAAATTGTTGTAGTAATAAAAAGAAAACTCAAAAAGATTTCCATGTTCTTCTTTTGCTTGTTGGGATCTTTCCCATGTAAATAGTTTTCTCGTTTTTTTTTCATTTTTATTTGCTTTCTTTCAGAAAACCAAAAACTCCAAAAATATTTCAGTGTGTTTTTCTGAACTTCTTTTATTTTATTGAGTCATACCGAGAAGAAGACCACGATGAAAATGTTGAGTGGCTCTCATATGCATTATTGTTAATCTAACAAAGAGCCCAATTTATTTTGTTTTCTCCTTTTGAATAAAATGTTTGCAGATTCCAACTTAGTCCATGGCACTCTTGCACTATTATTATTTTCAAACCATTCGGTCGTGCAAGTGAAAGGCAATAATGACGATATTCGATGAACTGGCCGTGGTAGAGAGAAACGGGTATGAACTCGACTTGTTCTGTTTTTGTAAATATGTTTAACCTAGTATCCATGATTCAGCCCATTATGATTAAACATGTTTGCAATGACAATTAGAGATTATAGTTTCTCATGCCATGCATAAGTAGCTAGGAGTGGATAATGATTTATCTTGGATATCAACATTGCGTTAAAATGATTGTGATGTAGTATGATGATATGGTATCCTCCTCTGAATGTTCGAGTGGCTTGACTTGGCACATGTTCATGCATGTAGTTGAATCAAAACCAACATAGCCTCTATGATATTTATGTTCATGGTGTTCATATCCTACTCATGCTAGTATCCAATGTTACTTATGCATAATGCATGTTCATGACCGTTGTTGCTCTCTAGCTGGCCACTTCTCAACCTATTTGCTAGCCTTCGCCTGTACTAAGTGGGAATTCTGCTTGTGCATCAAAGACCTAAAACCCAAGTTATTCCAGTTGAGTCCACCATACCTACCTATATGCGGTATTACCCTGCCGTCCTAAGTAAATTTGCATGTGCCATCTCTAATTTTCAAAATAAATTTCTCTTTCGTGTGCTCGTACCGCTCGCGAGGCGGCGAGGGGTGGCCGATATTTTTCCATGCTAGATGTGTTATTCTCACGATGAATGTTTATTCACTTGTCATTGCAAGAGAGTACGACAAAGGTATTAGGGAGGCCCAGTCCCGAAATGAAAAATGAATTTACTTTATGTTGTCAAATAATAAATTCCTTGGAAAGTGTTGGTATGGAGGGCACCCGTGGATACGGTTAGCCATGGAAAGTGAAAGTGTGGTGGAAAGAGGAATAAACTTTAATTTCTGTTTGGGAACCACCTATGATATATCTAGCATGGAAAGTATTGGAAACTCTAAGTCGTTTTCGTTGGTGGGAAAAGTATGCCTCTCAAAATGTTTTTATCTCTCAATTTAAGCTTTGAGCTCTGGCACCTCTGCAAATCACTGCTTCCCTCTGTGAAGGGACTATCTATTTACTTTTATGTTGTGTCATCACCTTCTTAAATAAGCGCCAGAACCTGAGAGCACTGCTGTCATGCTTATGCATTGTGTGTAGCTAATGTTGCGTGCATCATGACTGGATCTTTTCTACCATGAATTACAATGTTTAGTCGCTGCTTGAACTTTGGAGGTGCTCTGCATTTATGTTTTGCGGTCTCAGAAAGGGCTAGCGAGATACCACTATTGTCATATTATATCATGGTTGTTTTTAATAATGTGTTGTTGTTCGAGATATCTTATTATTGCTCGCTAGCTAATTATGTCATTGATATGAGTTAATATATTTTTTAAGAGTTATTGTCGACATGGTTAGTTATAATTTTGGCTGAAAACCTGGGTGCTGTTTAAGCTTATTTATGCAAACAAGAGCAAAAGAGTTCGTAAAAGTTTTTCTTTTTCACTTTCAGTTTATCAACTGAATTGCTTGAGGACAAGCAAAGGTTTAAGCTTGGGGGAGTTGATACGTCTTCAATGTATCTACTTTTCCTAACGCTTTTCCTCTTGTTTTGGACTCTAATTTGCATGATTTGAATGAAACTAACCCCGGACTGACGCTGTTTTCAGCAGAACTACCATGGTGTTGTTTTTGTGTAGAAATAAAAGTTCTCAGAATGGAACGAAACTTTGCGAGGAAGTTTTATACAAAATAAGAGAATTTCCGGAGCCAAGAGCCACCTGAGGGGGGCACCTGGGTGGGTACAACCCACCAGGGCGCGCCTGTCCCCACCTGGTGGCCCCGCAGACCCTGAAACCGACGCTATAAAATCCTATTTTTCCAGAAAAAAGGAAGGAGAAAGAATTATCGTGTTTCACGAGACGGAGCCGCCGCCGTCTCTTGTTCTTCATCGGGAGGCCAGATTTGGAGTCCGTTTGGGGCTCCTGAGAGGGGGATCTTTGATCTTCGTCATCACCAACCCTTCTCCATCACCAATTCCATGATGCTCCCCACCGGGAGTGAGTAATTCCTTCGTAGGCTCGCTGGTCAGTGAGGAGTTGGATGAGATTCATCATGTAATCGAGTTAGTTTTGTTAGGGCTTGATCCCTAGTATCCATTATGTTCTGAGATTGATGTTGCTATGACTTTGCCATGCTTAATGCTTGTCACTTTGGGCCCGGGTACCATGATTTCAGATCTGAACCATTTATGTTATCACCATTATATCTATGTTCTAGATCCGATCTTGCAAGTTATAGTCACCTACTACGTGTTATGATCTGGCAACCCCGGAGTGACAATAGTCGGGACCACTCCCGGTGATGACCATAGTTTGAGGAGTTCATGTATTCACCATGTGTTAATGCTTTGTTCCGGTTCTCTATTAAAAGGAGGCCTTAATATCCCTTAGTTTCCAATATGGACCCCACTGCCACGGGAGGGTAGGACAAAAGATGTCATGCAAGTTCTTTCCATAAGCACGTATGACTATTTACGGAATACATGCCTACATTATATTTATGAACTGGAGTTAGTGCCGTATCGCCCTAGGTTATAACTGTCTGATGAATATCATCCAACAAATTACCGATCCAATGCCTACGATTTTCCTACATATTGATCTTGCTAAGTTACTACTGCTGCTGTTACTATTGCACTTGCTACGAAACTAATGCTATCATTGTTACCGTTACTGTTGCTGCTACTACTATCAAAACTATCATACTACTTTGCTACTGATCACTTTGCTGCAGATAATTACTCCAGGTGTGGTTGAATTGACAACTCAGCTGCTAATACTTACATATATTCTTTGGCTCCCCTTGTGTCGAATCTATAAATTTGGGTTAAATACTCTACCCTCGAAAACTGTTGCGATCCCCTATACTTGTGGGTTATCAAGCAATTGATAGAAAAGCGCAAAGTTATGACGACATCCAAGGCAATGATTATGAATATAGGCATCACATCCGTGTCAAGTAGACCGACTCTTGCCTGCATCTACTACTATTACTCCACACATCGACCGCTATCCAGCATGCATCTAGAGTAATAAGTTCATAAGAACAGAGTAACACCTTAAGTAAGATGACATGATGTAGAGGGATAAACTCAAGCAATATGATGAAAACCCCATATTTTTACCCTTGATGGCAACAATACAATACGTGCCTCGCTACCCCTACTATGTCACTGGGTGAGGACACCGCAAGATTGAACCCAAAACTAAGCACCTCTCCCACTACAAGAAATACCAATCTAGTTGCCCAAACCAAACCGATAATTCGAAGAGAAATACAAAGATATTAAATCATGCTTATAAGAATTCAGAGAAGATTCAAATAATATTCATAGATAATCTGATCATAAATCCACAATTCATCGGATCTCGACAAACACACCGCAAAAAAGTATTACATCGGATAGAACTCCAAGAACATCGAGGAGAACATTGTATTGAAGATCAAAAAGAGAGAACAAGCCATCTAGATACTAGCTATGGACCCATAGGTCTGTGGTAAACTACTCATGCATCATCGGAGGGGCAATAGGGTTGATGTAGATGTCCTCCGTGATTGAATCCCCCTCCGACAGATCACCGAAAAAGGCCCCAAGATGGGATCTCATGGGAACAGAGGCTTGCGGCGGCGAAAAAGTATTTTTGTGGACGCTTCTGTTGGTTCGGGAATATTTGGGAATTTATAGGCCAAAGATTAGGGTTAGAGGATCTCTAGGGGGACCACAAGCCAGGGGGCGCCCCCCTAGGGTGCTACCCTACGGCTTGCCGTCTCCTCGTAGGTCTTCTGACCTCCTCTCCAAGTCTCGTAGGTGTCTTCTGGTCCAAGAAAAATCATCGCAAAAGTTTTATTCCGTTTGGACTCCGTTTGATATTCCTTTTCTGTAAAACTCAAAAACAAGGAAAAAACAGAAACTGACACTGGGCTCTAGGTTAATAGGTTAGTCCCAAAAATAATATAAAATAGCATATTAATGCATATACAACATCCAAAATAGATAATATAATAGCATGGAACAATCAAAAACTATAGATACGTTGGAGACGTATCAAGCATCCCCAATCTTAATTCATGCTCGTCCTCGAGTAGGTAAATGATAAAAACAGAATTTTTGATGTGGAATGCTACATAACATATTTATCCATGTAATATTCTTTATTGTGGCATGAATATTCAGATCCATAAGATTCAAAAAAAAAGTTTAATATGGACATAAAAACAATAATACTTCAAGCATACTAATAAAGCAATCATATCTTCTCAAAATAACATGGCCAAAGAAAGTTATCCCTACAAATTCATATGGTCTGGCTATGCTCCATCTTCACCACACAAAAATATTTCAGTCATGCACAACCCCGGAATCAGCCAAGCAATTGTTTTATACTTTAGTGTTCTCAAACTTTTTCAACTTTCACGCAATACATGAGCGTGAGCCATGGTTATAGCACTATAGGTGGAATAGAATATGGTGGTTGTGGAGAAGGCAAAAAAGAAGGAGATAGTCTCACATCAACTAGGCATATCAATGGGCTATGGAGATGCCCATCAATAGATATCAATGTGAGTGAGTAGGGATTGCCATGCAACGGATGCACAAGAGCTATAAGTATATGAAAGCTCAAAAAGAAATTTAGTGGGTGTGCATCCAACTTGCTTGCTCACGAAGACCTAGGGCAATTTGAGGAAGCCAATTATTGGAATATACAAGCCAAGTTCTATAATGAAAATTTCCCACTAGTATATGAAAGTGACAAGATAGGAGACTGTCTATCCTGAAGATCATGGTGCTACTTTGAAGCACAAGTGTGGAAAAAGGATAGTAGCATTGCCCCTTCTCTCTTTTCTCTCATTTTTCATTTTTTTTCATCGTGTGGGCTCTTTGGCCTCTTTTTTTCTCCTTTTTTATTTTTTGTCCGGAGTCTCATCCCGACTTGTGGGGGAATCATAGTCTCCATCATCCTTTCTTCACTTGGGACAATGCTCTAATAATGATGATCATCACACTTTTATTTACTTTACAACTCGATACTAGAACAAATATATGACTCTATATGAATGCCTCCGGTGGTGTACCGGGATGTGCAATGACTCAAGAGTGACATGTATGAAAAATATGAACGGTGGCCTTGCCACAAATACGATATCAACTACATGATCATGCAAAGCAATATGACAATGATGAAGTGTGTCATAATAAACGGAACGGTGGAAGTTGCATGGCAATATATCTTGGAATGGCTATGGAAATGCCATAATAGGTAGGTATGGTGGTTGTTTTGAGGAAATATATATGGTGGGTGTAATGCACCGGTGAGAGTTGCGCGGTACTAGAGAGGCTAGCAATGGTGGAAGGGTGAGAGTGCGTATAATCCTTGGACTCAACATTAGTCATAAAGAACTCACATACTTATTGCAAAAGTCTAGAAGCCATTGAAACAAAGTGCTACACGCATGCCCCTAGGGGAAGGGTTGATAGGAGTTAACCATCGCGCGATCCCGACCTCAGCACAAAGGATGGCAATAAAAAAAAATCATGCTTCGACTTCATCACATAACGGTTCACCTTACGTGCATGCTATGGGAATCACAAACTTTAACACAAGTATTTCTACCAATCCATAATTACTCACTAGCATGTCTCTAATATCACCATCTTTATATCTCAAAACAATATGCAAGGAATCAAACTTCTCATAGTATTCAATGCACTTTATATGAAAGTTTTTATTATATCCCTCTTGGATGCCCA
The DNA here is from genome assembly GCA_011799875.1 of Thinopyrum elongatum. Taxonomy (NCBI): domain Eukaryota; kingdom Viridiplantae; phylum Streptophyta; class Magnoliopsida; order Poales; family Poaceae; genus Thinopyrum; species Thinopyrum elongatum. The sequence goes on along the minus strand of CM022302.1, from coordinate 75,060,170 downwards.
TCATATTAGGACTAAATTCATAACCTAAGCAAATTACCATGCTGTTTAAGACTCTTAAAATAATATAATTGAAGCATGAGAGTTCAAAAATTTCTATAAAATAAAGCCACCACCGTGCTCTAAAAAGATATAAGTGAAGCACTAGACCATATTGCCTAGCTCAAAAGATATAAGTGAAGCACATAGAGTATTCCAATAATTTCAGGATTAATGCATGTCCCTCTCAAAAGGTGTGAACAGCAAGGATGATTGTGGCAAACTAAAAAGCAAAGACTCATATCATACAAGACGCTCCAAGCAAAATACATATCATGTGGCGAATAAAAATATATCCTCAAGTAAATTTACCGATGGATTGAAGACGAAAGAGGGGATGCCATCCGGGGCATCCCCAAGCTTAGATGCTTGGTTGTCCTTGAATATTACCTTGGGGTGCCTTGGGCATCCCCAAGCTTAGGCTCTTGCCACTCCTTATTCCATAGTCCATCAAATCTTTACCCAAAACTTGAAAACTTCACAACACAAAACTCAACAGAAAACTCATGAGATCCGTTAGTATAAGAAAAGCAAATCACCACTTTTTGGTACTGTTGTGAACTCATTCTTTATTTATATTAGTGTTATATCTACTGTATTCCAACTTCTCCGTGGTTCAGATCCCCCGATACTACCCATAGATTCATCAAAATAAGCAAACAACACATTAGGACAATCTGCGACGATCCGAATTAAGCTCAAACTTATGTAACTCTAAAAATTCTGACCGATTAGGACAATCTGGGCAATTTGTATGTAAATCTTGTGTAAGAAATTCAGAATTTGTCATCTCTTCTGTGAATTATCAAAATTCTGCAACTGGACACAAAAGTTTCTGTTTTTCAGCAAGATCAAATCAACTATCATCGTAGACCATCCCAAAGGTCTTACTTGGCTCAAACACTAATTAAAACACCAAAACACAATTACTACAGAGATAATAATGTGTAGTTATTGAAGAACAGTAGCAAAAACAAAAAACGTAAAAATAAAATTGGGTTGTCTCCCAACAAGCGCTATTGTTTAACGCCCCTAGCTAGGCATATTGCAATAGATCTAGGTATTGTCATCTTTGGTATTAAATCCATAAGTGGCCCTCATAATAGATTCATATGGCAACTTAATTTTCTTTCTTGGAAAGTGTTCCATGCCCTTCCTTAACGGAAATTGAAATCTAATGTTTCCTTCTTTCATATCAATAATTGCACCAATCGTTCTAAGGAAAGGTCTACCAAAAATAATAGGACATGTAGGATTGCAATCTATATCAAGAACAATGAAATCTACGGGCACATAATTCCTATTTGCAACAATAAGAACATCATTAATCCTTCCCATAGGTTTCTTAATAGTGGAATCCGCTAGATGCAAATTTAAAGAACAATCATCAAATTCACGGAAACCTAGCACATCACGTAAAGTTTTTGGAATCATAGAAACGCTAGAACCCAAATCACACAAAGCATGGCACTCATAATCTTTAATTTTAATCTTAATAGTAGGTTCCCACTCATCATAAAGCTTTCTAGGGATTAAACTTCCAACTCAAGTTTTTCTTCAAAAGATTTCATCATAGCATCAACGATATGTTTAGTAAAAGCTTTATTTTGATTATAAGCATGAGGAGAATTCAACATGGATTGCAACAAGGAAATACAATCTATCAAATAACACTTATCATAATTAAAGTCCTTGAAATCCAAAAGATTGGGTTCATTGCTACTTAAAGTCTTGACCTCTCCAATCCCACTTTTATCAATTTTTTCACTAAGATCCTTGAACTCTGAATCATTGGGATGCCTTCTAACTAAAGTTGACACATATCCAGTCCCATATTTATCAAGATTTATTTTAGCAAACAAAGGTTCAATAGGAGTCACACCAATCACTTTAAGATCTTCATCATTATTATCACAAGAGATAGAAGAACACACTTTTAATAACCAATCTTGTTTAGCACGCATCCTAGCGGTTCTTTCTTTACACTCATCAATAGAAATTTTAATAGCTTTCATATATTCATTAATATCATGCTTAGGTTGCATAGATCTAATTTTCAAAGAATCAATCTCAAGAGAAATTCTATCAACGTTCCTAGCCAAATCATCAATCTTGAGCAATTTTTCTTCAACCATAGCATTGAAAGCTTTTTGAGAATTAAAGAAATCTTTAATATTGTTCACATGATCAGAGGATATTTTATTATAATTTCATAAGAATTGTTGTAGGAATTACCATAATTATTAGAGGAATTACTAGGAAAAGGCCTAGGGTTGAAATAACCTCTATAAGCGTTGTTACCAAAATTGTTCCTACCAACAAAATTCACATCCATAGATTCATTATTGTTCTCAATCAAAGGAGACAAAGGAATATCATTGGTATCAATAGGAGCACTCTTACTAGCAATAAATTTCATAAGTTCATCCATCTTTCCACTCAAAGTATTAATTTCCTCAATCGCATGCACTTTTTTACTAGTAGAAGATCTTTCGGTATGCCATTGAGAGTAATTTACCATAATATTATCTCAGAGTTTTGTAGCTTCTCCTAATGTGATTTCCATAAAAGTACCTCCCACAGTGGAATCTAAAAGATTTCTAGATGCAAAACTCAGTCCTACATAATTTTTTTGTATAATCCTCCATAAACTCAAACCATGCGTAGGGCAATTTCTTATCATCAATTTCATCCTCTCCCAAGATTGTGCAACATGGTCATGATCAAGTTGCTTAAAATTCATTATATCATTCCTAAGGGAGATGATCTTAGCGGGAGGAAAATACTTGGAAATAAAAGCATCTTTACACTTATTCCATGAATCAATACTATTTTTAGGCAAAGATGAAAACCAAGTTTTAGCACGATCTCGTAGTGAGAACGGAAATAGCTTCAATTTAACAATATCATTATCCACATCTTTTTTCTTTTGCGTATCACACAATTCAACGAAAGTGTTTAGATGGGATGCGGCATCTTCACTGGGAAGGCCAGAAAATTGTTCTTTCATAACAAGATTCAACAAAGCGGCATTAATTTCGTAAGATTCCGCACTAGTGGCGGGAGCAATCGGAGTACTAATAAAATCATTATTATTAGTGTTGGAAAAGTCACACAACTTAGTATTCTCTTGAGTCATCATGACAAAGCAAGCAATCTAGCACACAAGCAAACAGAAAGCAAACGAAAAGACAAACAGAAAAAGGGCGAATAAAAAGGCAAATCTTTTTGTGTTTTTCTAAAAATCTTTTTAGAAGTGGGGGAGAGGAAAACGAGAGGCAAATGGCGAATAATGTAATGCAAGAGAAGAGAGTTTATGATGGGTACTTGGTAGGCTTGATGTAGAACCTCCCCGGCAACGGCGCTAGAAATTCTTCCTGCTACTTCTTAAGCTTGCGTTGGTTTTTCCCTTGAAGAGGAAAGGGTGATGCAGCAAAGTAGAGATAAGTATTTCCCTCAGTTAGAGAACCAAGGTATCAATCCAGTAGGAGGTACAAGCAAGTCTCCAATCTATGCACCTGCACAAACAATCAAACACTTGCACCCAACGCGATAAAGGGGTTGTCAATCCCTTCACGGTCAATTGCAAGGATGAGATCTGATAGAGATGGATTTAAAGATTTCTAAAATGTAAAACAAAGTAAAAACAAATAAATTGCAGCAAGGTATTTTTGGGTTTTTTTGGTTTATAGATCTGAAAATAGATGATGGAAAATAGACCCGGGGGCCATAGGTTACACTAGAGGCTTCTCTCTTGAAAGAAAATAACACGGTGGGTGAACAAATTACTGTCGCGCAATTGATAGAAAAGCGCAAAGTTATGATGATATCCAAGGCAATGATTATGAATATAGGCATTACGTCTGTGTCAAGTAGACCGACTCCTTCCCGCATCTACTACTATTACTCCACACATCGACTGCTATCCAGCATGCATCTAGAGTATTAAGTTCATAAGAACAGAGTAACGCCTTAAGTAAGATGACATGATGTAGAGGGATAAACTCAAGAAATATGATAAAAACCCGATCTTTTTACCCATGATGGCAACAATACAATACGTGCCTTGCTACCCCTACTATGTCACTGGGTGAGGACACCGCAAGATTGAACCCAAAACTAAGCACCTCTCCCATTGCAAGAAATACCAATCTAGTTGGCCAAACCAAACCGATAATTCGAAGAGAAATACAAAGATATTAAATCATGCATATAAGAATTCAGAGAAGATTCAAATAATATTCATACATAATCTGATCATAAATCCACAATTCATCAGATCTCGACAAACACACCGCTAAAAAGTATTACATCGGATAGAACTCCAAGAACATCGAGGAGAACATTGTATTGAAGATCAAAGAGAGAGAAGAAGCCATCTAGCTATTAGCTATGGACCCGTAGGTCTGTGGCAAACTACTCATGCATCATCGGAGGCGCAATAGGGTTGATGTAGATGCCCTCCATGATCGAATCCCCCTCCGGTAGATCGCCGGAAAAGGCCCCAAGATGGGATCTCACGGGACTAGAGGCTTGCGGCGGCGGAAAAGTATTTTTGTGGACGCTTCTGTTGGTTCCTGAATATTTGGGAATTTATAGGCCAAAGATTAGGGTTAGAGGATCTCCAGGGGGACCACAAGCCAGGGGGCGCGCCCCTACGGCTTGCCGTCTCCTCGTAGGTCTTCTGACCTCCTCTCCAAGTCTCGTAGGTGTCTTCTAGTCCAAGAAAAATCACCGCGAAATTTTATTCCGTTTGGACTCCGTTTGATATTCCTTTTCTGTAAAACTCAAAAACAAGGGAAAAAAACAGAAACTGGCACTGGGCTCTAGGTTAATAGGTTAGTCCCAAATATAATATAAAATAGCATATTAATGCATATAAAAAATCCAAAATAGATAATATAATAGCATGGACCAATAAAAAATTATAGATATGTTGGAGACGTATCAATATGCACCGTTGAGTGACTCCAGTCGTACTTTTCTTCTAAAGTTGATCTCCCATGACTGTGAAGGCTTTGGATCGACGGACGATCTGTCGAGCTTCATCCTCATCTTCTGGGAGTTCCTGCTGGAGCAGGTACACCAGGTATGGCTCAGTCTACTCGGGAGTTGTCGGTGTACTAAGTATTGGGCCACTAGTACCCCTTACTTGTGCACGGGCAGTTGTAGCCGTCCTCGCGGCAAGGCTTGCCGGGATCAGCTCGAGGTCGATTTAAGTCATCAAGGAAATCATCAAGTCAGAGATCTGAGAATCAGCAAATAAGCAAGGCTGGAAATCGAAGGCCAGCCTCCCCGGCAAGATCCTTGCCGGGGTGGCCTGAGGAGCCCGGCAAGGATCGGCGCCCGGCAAGGCTTGGCGCCCGGCAAGGCTCGGCGTCCGGCAAGGCTTGGCGCCCGGCAAATTTCGGCGCCTGGCGACATTCTGCCACTTTGCCACCGCTTCGGCACAGTGACGAGTCTGACATTCTGGCTCCTTCCATGGATGCGTGGCGGCGCGCCAGTGGAGGAGAGCTTAAGCGGTGCTGATGGGATGGCCCCCTTTTCCATCCCCAAGAAAGTGAGGACACCTAAACGGACACCTCACGGTGCATTAAATGCGCCTGTCCTAATCCGTCAGGGGTTAGGTATGATACCCTGTAGCTACTTTACACCTCAATGTATGTACATTTTGCCACTGTGGAGACCCCTTTGAGCATATAAAAGGAGGCCCAAGGCAACTGCTACAGGGGAGGAGAACTTCTGGCCCATTCTGCATGCGTAGCTGCTCTTTGAACGTACTGTTCATTGCGAGCGCTCCTGAAGGCTGGGCTCAAGAACATCAATAAGAACACAAAGCAGGAGTAGGGTTTTACGCTGATCAGCGGCCCGAACCTGGGTAAAAACCTCATGCGTCGATCACCGGTTCTGCTCTTTGCGTGTACCTCTCCCCCCGCCGAATCATAAAGGGGTCTCTCGGGATCCCATAGGTGTCGTGCCCCGACATCTTTGGCGCGCCAGGTAGGGGGCGTGAAGGTTGCATGAACCTGATCTGGTGGTCGACGCCCTAGTTCCTTCATCATGCCGCCCAAGAAGAAGAACATCGCGATAGCACAACCGTCCGGGTCCGTTTTGCCCGCGCCTTCGCAGACAGGCGATGGTGTGGGTGCAGAAGGAAGAGGACTGGAACCCCCGCGGCGTTCTGGTGATCCAAGCCAAGCGAGCGGTATCGTTCGCAGTGGCAGTGGTAACTTGCGCGCCGCTGGATCTAGAGATGGCGTTGTGTTGCCTACGGGTGGCACAACAAACTCTAGGGATCAAAGAGCACCTGCTAGAGCTCCCGCGCCGCCGCGAGCCTCGCAACCTGCCCAGGTTGTGCGAGATGAGCGACATCATGGCGCTGGTGGTTTGGGGCGTCCCTACGAAAAGGTTTCTGCGCATAGATCCCAAGATGCGCGGGACCAGCATGCACACCGAGCTGCCGGCGAAGGTGGCGCGCGGTCGCGTGACCGTGGCGGTGCTTCTTCTAACTTGGTTAGGAGTCAGAGCACCTCACGTACTTCGCACCTATCGCCGCCACCTACGCCAGCGGAAGCCTTGGCACGTGCGCAGCTGCTCCTCGATTTTCCTCCCGCCCCGAAGAAGATGGAGGAGTGGCGAGCAACTATCCAGAGCCTTATCAGCTTCGCTAATAAGGATGGACGACAAGAGGCAGGGCCCTCTCAGCGGAAGCCCATCGATCCGATGCGAGCCGGTGGAGAGAAAACCGGAGGTGGTGCAACTACAGTGCACTCTCCTCCGCGACATCAGCGGCGGCTGACGACTCAGCAAGTCGACCGCCATGAAGAAGTTTCCACGGCGTCGTCCGATCCGCGGATGCGCCGTGATCAGCATCTGGTTCTCCAGGAACGAGGCAAGGAGGACGCTCGAACAACCATCGAGCGGCGACGGGAAGCGCGCTATCAGTCTGATAAGCGCGCGGGGCCAGTTGTCGACGAGCCCGCGCCAGGGAACGTAGGAGACTTGCCTTACGAGGTGGGACCTCCAGCGTTTACCCGTGAGCTACGGCAAGTCCAGTGGCCCAATCTCCGAACCTTCAAGCCAGAGGTCCCGGAGAAATATGACGGCAAGACCCATCCCTCGGAGTTCCTGAGCATCTACACCATTGCGGTGCAAGCTGTCGGGGGCCGAGATGACAAGATACTCGCCAACTACTTCCCGTTGGTGCTCAAACCCAACGTCAGGTCGTGGTTGATGCATCTGCCGGAGGATTCTATTTCTTGCTGGTCAGATCTGTGCCATCAGTTTGTTGGCGCCTTTGTTGGAGGCCACCAAGCTCCTGGCCAAGAAAGTGATTTGCACATCATCCCTCAGAGGGAGGGCGAGTCCCTGCGCAAGTTTATGCAGAGATTCAGCCGGGTGCAATACAATATTCCTGATGTTCATCCTGCCGCTGTCATTAGCGCATTCCATCAGAACGTGCGTAACCGCAGGATGCGGGAAGAGCTGGCAATGAACAAAGTCAGGAGTATTGCCGAGCTTTACACTTTGGCCGACAAGTGTGCTCGAGCTGAAGAGGGGAGAAAACTCCCCGGTGAAGCTGTTGGTGCGACAGGCGACTCAGAAGAAGAAGATGCCGCGGCTCCGCCAAGGAAAGGCCGGCGGCGGAATAGGAAGCGCGGAGGCAAGGCCGTGCTTGCCGTCGAGGAATCCGGCAAGCCCAGCGCCGCCAAGAAGGCCAAGGTTAGCGCCCCCAGCAAGGATCTTGCCGGGTGCCCTTCCTGTCAGGCCTTGGCGGCTGCCGACAAGTCGGAGAACTCCGGCAAGCAATACTGCAAGATCCATCGCACTAAGGGCCACGATCTCCAGGACTGCCGGCAAGTTGAGCAGCTTGCCGAGAAGCAGAAGGCCGAATACGAGAGGCGAGACAAGGAGAAGGCCCAAGATGGTGCTGAGGGGTCCGGCAAGAAACGCGGTGGCCAAGGGGGTCGCCGCGGCAAGGCCAAACAGCAGAAGGATCGGCCCGCTCGGGGCCGAGATAAAGAAAGAGATGATGATGAAGAAGATGACGAATCCAGTGAGCAGGAATTCCAGAAGGCTACGAAGGCTATGTGCATTGATGGGGGTGCCTCGCTGCATTCTTCCCACCACCAACTTAAACAGTGGGTGCGGGAGGTTAATGCGGCAGAGCCATCCCCCGATGCTTGTAGGCCTCTGAAGTGGTCCAGCACGCCTATCATCTTTGACGCCGAGGATCACCCTGATCGCACAACTGCGGTCGGGTGTTTGCCATTGTTGGTTTCCCCGACAATTCGCAACCTCAAGGTGACGAAGATGTTAGTTGATGGCGGGGCCGGCCTAAACTTAATATCACCAGACGTGCTCACAAAGCTTCAGATTCCCGACGAAGACCTCGAGGAAACGGGTACGTTTCAAGGGGTCAACCCGGGAAGAACCCAGCCTAAGGGCAAGATCACTCTGCCGGTAACATTTGGCAGCGAGCTTAACTTCAGGACCGAAAAGGTGGTGTTTGATGTCGCCAAGATCCCCATGTCATACAATGGGATCCTTGGTCGGCCAGCGCTGGCTAAGTTCATGGCGGCATCACACTACGCATACAACGTCTTGAAGATGCCTGGGCCGTTGAGCGTCATCACTATCCATTCCGACAAGAAGGATGCGCTCATCTGTGCCGACCAACTTTACCGGGAAGCAGTTGCAGCACCTGCCATCAAGGCATCTGCTCCTGCCGCTGGGACTCCCGGGGGGAAGAAGAAGACCGGCAGGAACCTTGGCGCCAACTCCGGCAAGCGCACCCCCTCGGAGTGCTGCGCTTCCATCGAGGACGCGCCAGAGAGTTCCACCGGCAAGAACAAGAAGTCCAAGGCTGCCCCGCCGGAAACTAAGAAGGTGCCTGCCAGGGAGGACGGAACGGGGGGAACTTTCACCATAAGTTCCACCCTAGATGACAAATAGGAAAGCGCGCTCGTTGCTTTCCTGCGGGCGAATGTCGACGTGTTTGCATGGCAACCGTCTGACATCCCCGGCGTTCCCAGGAAAGTAATTGAGCACCACCTTGCTGTCTGTCCTCATGCGCGGCCCGTCAAACAAAGGGTGAGGAAACAGGCCTTGGAGCGGCAAGAATTCATTGCCGAAGAAATTAAGAAGTTGGAGGCGGCAGGACTGGTCAAAGGAGTGCTTCATCCAACCTGGCTGGCCAATCCGGTTGTAGTGCGGAAAGCGAACGGGAAATGGAGGCTTTGTATCGATTACACAGATATCAATAAAGCTTGTCCAAAAGATCCTTTTCCCTTGCCGCGCATCGACCAGATTGTGGATGCCACCGCTGGTTGTGATCTCCTATCCTTCCTTGATGCCTATTCAGGGTATCATCAGATTTTTATGGCAAAGGAAGATGAAGAGAAGACCGCCTTTATCACCCCATGTGGTACGTATTGTTTTATACAAATGCCTTTCGGGTTAAAAAGTGCTGGTTCAACATTTGCCAGAGCAATCCAGATTGGTTTTGAGCCACAACTTCATAGAAATATGGAGGCGTATATGGATGATATAGTGGTCAAAACTAAGGATAAAGCAACGCTCATTCAAGACTTAGAAGAAACATTTGCGAACTTGCGCAAGATCAACTTGAAGCTCAACCCTAAGAAGTGCGTGTTCGGTGTTCCTTCCGGCAAGCTCCTCGGGTTCTTTGTATCTTGCTGGGGAATCAAAGCGAACCCCGACAAGATCAAAGCCATTGAGCAAATTGAAGCGCCGAGACGCGTCAAGGATGTGCGTCGTCTTGCCGGCTGTGTTGCTGCTCTAAGCAGGTTTATTTCCAAATCTGCTGAGCGCGCCCTGCCCTTCTTCAAAATTTTGAAGAAGGCAGGTCCAATGAAATGGACTCCGGAAGCGGAGGCGGCGCTGCAAGGTTTGAAGAAATACCTTTCTTCTCCGCCGACGCTAGTCGCACCTAAACCACAAGAGCCGTTGCTGCTGTATCTGGCGGCAACAAATCAAGTGGTTAGTGCTGCGCTGGTGGCGCGGAGGGAAGCTGATGAGGAGGCAACATCAGCGGCAGGACCGCCAAGTGACGCGGCAAGATCTTCCCCGGCGAGGGATGATCCCGGCAAGACAGGATCTGCGCAAACAGAAGAGCCCGTGCAGAAGAAAAAGGTGGTGCAGCGCCCAGTTTATTTTGTTAGCTCCCTCTTACAAGGGGCTAGATCAAGATATTCTGGTGTGCAGAAGTTGCTTTTCGGCCTCCTTATGGCCTCAAGAAAGCTGCGCCATTATTTTCAAGCACATGAGATCACCGTCGTCACTCGCTTTCTGTTGCAACGGATTTTGCAAAATCCGGAGGAAACCGGCAGGATCGTGGAGTGGGCGTTGGAGCTGTCCAGCTTTGGTCTTAAGTTTGAAAGTACTTCCACAATTCAGAGCAGGGCCTTGGCGGAGTTCATTGCAGAATGGACCCCGACGCCGGACGAAGAAGTTCAAGAAACAAGTCTCCCCAGAAAAGAAATCGATCAGCAATGGGTTATGTACTTTGACGGGGCTTTTTCGCTGCAAGGCGCTGGTGCTGGTGTGCTGCTTGTCGCACCCACCGGAGAGCACCTCAAGTACGTAGTCCAAATGCATTTTCCCCAGGAGAGTTCAACCAACAACACTGCAGAGTACGAAGGTTTGCTTGCCGGTCTTAGGATCGCGGCAGACCTTGGTATCAAAAAGCTCATTATCAAAGGTGATTCACAGCTTGTCGTCAGGCAGGTCAACAAGAAATATCAAAGTCCGTTGATGCAAGCCTACGTAGATGAAGTGAGGAAATTGGAAGAGCGCTTTGACGGTCTGCAGATGGAGCACGTTCCTCGTGCCGAGAACAGCGTTGCTGATGACCTGTCAAAGTGTGCTGCCCTCAAGTTGCCTGTGGAACCAGGAACTTTTGTGCTCCAATTGACTCAACCATCCGTGGCGCCATCGACGCGGCAAGAAAAGAGAAGAAAGTTGAACTCTGGCCAGTACTTCCCGGCAGAGCTCCCCGGAGCCGCCGGCAAGGAAGTTGCTGGGATCGACACGCCTGCTGGGGAACAACAGGCTCCGGCAGAGCCTCAGGCCTTTGCTGTCAAGACAAACGTCCCCCCGGCGGAGGAGATGCCTTTAGTCCTAGCCGTCGAGCCTCAGGCTCCAGCATGGGTGCATCACATTATCCATTTCCTTCAGACAGGTGAACTCCCTGAGGAACAAGAAGAAGCGGAGAGAGTAGCCCGTCGGTCTGTTATGTACAAGTTCGTCGATGACGTCCTGTACAGAAAGAGACCAAACGGTGTGAAATTGAAGTGCATTCCTCGGGAGGATGGACTAGAGCTATTGGCAGAGATACATGGGGGCATGTGTGGCTCTCACATAGGGT